>LUCH01001136.1:0-41403 GCA_013368495.1 Paragonimus heterotremus | reverse complement strand
TGCCGTTTTGTTGGTGAGGGTGATGATCCGGTTGAAGAAAGATATCAGTATCATTCCTGTGAGGTGTGTTCACTGTTAGACAGTTGAAACTGTTACAGTTATTAGATCGTTGTAGATGTTGTAGTTGGAGCTAAAGATGACAATACATTGTTTGTTGGTTTTTTCGTTATCATGATCATCATTGACTATGACGAGACAGAAAACGGTATTCCGAACAAGACAGACGACAAAGTAACTGCAGTAGTGTATTTGAATTTGACCAGGTGTGTTGTCCATTATCGGTGCTTTGTTGTCGACAGTGATGTTGGGCTTGATAAGTTCTGATTCAAAAGAAAATATTGAATCTGCCTGCTGAAATTACCACTCAAAACATGTATGTATAGCTAACCTGTAGGTTACCCTCAAAGTCTTCTGATGTTAAGTATTTATTCTCGTTAGTAAATTCCGGAGGTCAATGAATTATCAAGCTGGATTTTTGCTTGTTTCGATCGCACCTTGGGGGACTTAAAAACCATAATAGCTCCCCAGGTTTGCGACCGATACGGCTGCCCTGGCTGACGGTATCATTGCTCAGCTCAGGTATGCAAGGACCTGAATAATGAAGGTCTATAACTTGAGTGCCAACTGCACTGCACCTTATCTGACACCAATGCCAACATCGTAATCCTCTCTATTGTAGATTTATGAATCCAAAGTTTGTTGCGAGAAGGAAAACCATTATTTTTTGTGCACTTCCGTTTCTGTTTTTTGAAAAAATCTTGTGTTGTAGAGTTTACGGATGCAAACAACAAGCGGATAGAAGTGGATACACGGAAGCTTGAACAAAGCTGTAAACATGGAATCATATCGTCAGTAAACACATTAATACAACAATCGGTTGGATATGAGCATCTACTGATCTGTGGGAGTGAGCTGGGTGTATGGTTAAGAAATGTATGATGCATGCTGTTTCTCGCATCTATGCCAACTGAAGAGACTGTTAAATTTCAAAACTTTTCAATCATGGCTACAACGTTAGACAGTGTAATTCAGTGTGACCTGACCTTAAATGAGAAGTGGTTCCGTTTATACAATACATACGGATCCTGTAAACCAGTTCCAGCGAATGAGCCATTAAGACCTACTTCTTGTTTAGAACGAGCAGATCTGCGGATGCATACCCGGGTTATAGAGTTTCCTATAGGCAGTAATTAAATCAATATTGGGGTGTTTGCAATTCACTGAAGATTGCTACAATTACTCTACACTCTTTGGGCAGGGACTCTCCTGAACATAATCATTCTTCACGTTCTCCATCACTGCACACATGTAATGAGTGTAAAACCTCTTTCAGGATAATGAAGGCACGTTTATTTGTTCGTTTCCAAGTGTCAGCTCACTATGGGAACGAACGTAACAAGAAGGACTCCAGAGTAGGACGTAACATAATTTATTCTTTAAAGATCAAACATCAAGTATATTTGTCAGCCATATTGTGGAGAGGATAGAGTTGTTCGCAATACCTACCACTAAGTTTAATAAGTCCCTCTAGCAGACTGATACGGGTAGCATTTTTTCGTCAACACAATGTTGAAGGCGAACGTGTATGTCGTCACAATTATCGACATTGCACAAGAAGTCATTTTCCGTGAACCGTCATTTCAATCATCACAGATCGCAATATAAATTTCTCACGTTCCCCCGGCACTCTAGGACTGGGCAGAGTTTTGTGTCACAGCGTAAAATAATATCGATGATTTGACGATGTAAGAGGACGAAGGTGAATTTGTGCAAAATGTCGTCGTTGACAGAGAACAACTCCGTTAACTCTTTGTCCACTTCGAGATAGAACTTACGTCCAGTAGGGTAGCTTTTAGGCCACATGTGTAGGCGCTCATGGAGGTCAAAGTTACAGGGATCCGATTTTAAAAACTTAAACGTAGGCCACATGGATAACAGCATTTAACTGAACGCCACGATCAGTTAGCAAGTTCGTGATGGGGAATTATTCATCACGGAAGTCCTACTGCATTTCAAAATTCAGTCCGAGCTGTGCTTCTTTGTCAGGATGGATCAGTCTAACAAACTCTCCATTGTCTTGATGACCGATTAGGTCAAAGCAGAATTTCAAATGATCACGCAATTTTCCACCACTAACATCGGGCAATTATAAACAAAAACTACTGACCGCTTTTGGCAAATTTCTTCCGGAGTGGCTTAACTGAAACCGATTTAACACGAAACATATGCTATATGGGTTTTACCGCAGTTAGCTCAGTGTGAGTTGCAGCCCAAGTGGCTGTCCAAATGCATCAAATTGTTTTAGGACTGGTGTTACTAGTAAAAAGCGCGTGTACCAACTGTTTCTGCTCTGTTGAATTCAGACGGAAAAACGGAATTCGTTGCCACTGTTATTGATGCATGAATGTTAAGTGTGGTTGTCGAGAAAATTATGACAGCACTATTTGGAATTGAATGGCAAAGCTTAATTTTGCATCCCGTCTTGGTCGAAACGATCTGTACTTTGAGAGCGTATGGAGAAAATAACCAGAATGTCTTTCCGGTTTCCGAAATCAGTGTATACCTTTTAGACTGTACCGTTTGTGTCCCTTGTATTCATCGAAATACCACTGTTGTGAGCCAAGAACGCAGATGACACGAGGGTTTTTTTATTCAGAAAAGCAACACGTGGGCTGTGCTTTTCAACATAACAACAAACAAAAACACTCATTTGCGTATAGCAATGGGCCGAGACCGTCACCGTTGCCCCAGACGTCAATGCTCAGTTTTCTCACTTCCCCTTACATACCAAGAACCATTTAATGCGACGCTGCATTCCGATGTTTCTTGTATTTTTTTGTGATTACTTCAATGTCAAAATGTGTGCTCAAACCTCCACCACTGAATAGCAGTGGTATGAGTAGTATAGCGAAATCGCTGCTCGTCACTACAGTCCTCCGCCGCAAAGATTGCTCCATCTACAGTAAGAGTCTTTCAGGTTCTCTTCATTATCTCGAAGACATGCGTACAGGCCTCGGAGACGTCAGTGTTCCAGGTTCTCTCCTGCTTTTTGTCATACCATTTACAAAACTGGCTTCCGTGAACTACTTTAATGGTATGAGTAGTATAGCACGATCGCCCCTCCTAATTACATCGCTTCAGTTGTTTATTGGTTCCTTTCATGTAACTGGAACCATAATCATTGCAATTAATTTCTTCAGCACAATCCGCCTCGTAGTCTATATTTGTTGGCGCTACTAGACGTTATAAAATCCTGAGCAAATGAAATGTGGCTTGGAGTTTATACGTGCAAGGAACAAAACAAAAGCTTTCAACTATTCCGTCATGGTACGTAACCTGTAAGCCGCTCTAAACTTGTTGGAATTCTTGTGATTTCTTCAGCAGCGGACAAGAACCAGTAAGACTTCGCTGAAATTTGTGGACGCAATACTGATACAGCAAGTGTGGGCATCCTTAGTACGCTGTGATCTGCTACACAGCACTCAAATTTAACTATTCCACATACGCTAATGTTCTGCATGATCCTCGTCAATTTTTATCACCAATGCTCAACATGAAATCAAATTCTACTGCCGACTGATATCATATTGCGCCTCCGCCAGATCCACAGAAATGACACCGGTTATCAAGTGATTATCCTGTGATACAGAAATAAGGAATGTCGATTAGTATGTCTATAGATTCCACACTGATATGGCTACGAACTCTTTGGTTTGCATTGTTTGCTTGGCCAACCACCTCCAGTCCACAATTCCATGAAGACATTGGGGTATTCATAGTTGACTTGGTTGCAACATTCACTGCTGTTGGTCCAAAAGTGAAACAACGGTATTTAGAGAAAGCAGAGATTTCCGATACATATTAGACAACCTGGCATGTGGATCGTGCGGTTGTTGATTCTGTTGGAAATTTTTTAGCCGACGTTTCTAATAGCCAAATGTTCGGCTTGACCCCTTCGTATATAACTCCCTGTAAATTTTGCAGCTTGAACGCACCTAGCCACCCGCACCTATTGTTTTACTGGTTTAAAATTCACTGTCATGCTTCACATGATGTGAAGTTTTACTGTTATGTTACTTTATTTAAAGGGACATAAGGTAGCTTTCAATATTTATTTCATAATGATTACTCAAATTTTTAACGGTCGATTTGTGATTCACGTCACAATATTACTGTTAATGCCAATAGGTGTAGTTGCTTACAAACTAGTACTGTGGAACCTTCGATCAATCTCTTGTTCTGAACTTGGTGGTCGTTATTTCTCTACGCGTTGCTCGTAGACGACTCAGCGGTGACGGTAACCAGCCTGTTGAAGCTGAAAATAGAAATCTGGTGTTGAACAATCCGACCGAATCCGTATCAAATTTCGCGATGCTCCAGTGCTATGAACGATATATCAGAGGTACAGGAAGTCCCACAGTTTGATAGCACTGGAATTCTTTCTAGCTCCGACAGGTCTGTCTTCAAACGTTGAGGTTGGTATCAGAAGTATTGCCAGTGTTCAGTCAAAATTCACGTTTACCAAGTCAAAAGGTAAGCATTCAGCTAGATAAATGGAATTGCAGAAGACTTTACCGCAAACTATAGAACAATTGTTGATAATCAAAAAATATGAGAAGTTTAAACGCGTGTCAATCGATTTGAGGTCGGAGCGACATCACAGGCTGTCGTTGGTTGAACTGCAGAATTCTGCAAGCCTGCATATCAAGCAGTACTTGACTGTACGTTGTAGTATTGCTCTTTATATACTTGAAATCGCCCAGGAAGATTTTGCAACGAAATCACCCTCGTCATCTTTGTTGTATTTTTTATATTTGCCGAAGGTCGAGTTAACTTAATTTAACTGCGATCGGATTACCTACCGCAAGTTAACGAAACGATTTGAGCATTATGTTGAAGTTGCAGTGACAGACTGCAGTCGGCGAATGCTCCATATTTGACAGCATTGTTAGGGCAGAGCTCGTTAGGCACTTGAGGACTGTATAGTGCCGCTGCCGTTGATGGTATACGTGAAAACCAGAGAGGTATTGCAAGACCTTTATGGACAGCCGTACGATGTCATGAGATCTCGGATCGATAGGCTATTGAAAGAAGCTCGTCATGTTCCAAAGACTGCTGATGGACTGACACGCCCATTCGTTTTCATGAAAACATTGCAGATGAGGTACGGAGTTGATTTGAATTCGTTGCATACACTGGAACAGACTGTGGGGAAAATACCGCCCAGCCCACAATTCGAGTGGTCTAAGAAATATCTCAAGAGTGCAAGCCGATATTTGTTGAACTCATCGAGTTCATTAGAGAATGCGCGAGGGTGTTACGAGATAGATTCTGACAATCCGCACAGAGTAGTCGTGATACTTGCAATACGATTCATCCAAGTGTAACTGGAGAGCGACAATGAAAGTAGGCAAAAATCTTTTGAATGTTGTTGTGACAAAGTCGTATTTTGTGAATTGTGATTTGTGTGAACTCCCACACAACCTCAAAGGACGTCCGCGATTCGTCAAGCGCTGTTTACCTAGAATGTGGTCTAGTAATCGCCCATTGTGTGCGTGTTTCGTGTGCCTGACTTTGTCATATCAGGCTTTGGATTGTGGAGTAGAATACCTGCGTAGTGAAGACGGTTGCCGTGTGTTCCACAACCTCAGACGTCAAACGACACGACAGCCCTTGCTCAGAAACAATGGAGTCTGTACCACGACGAGCTTCGTTATCAAGTGCGTACGACTTGGGGTCGTTCTGATATGTTTGGAAATTCCAACAGGCTTTGCCAGAACATGTGCTCTCCTGCACACCGTTCCCGACAGAACCCCTATCAAACAAAGTGTTGTTGATATACATTAAACTGCTACGGTTCTGTCATACCTGACAATCAAGACACTGGGTGGCGCACTTAACTCTGTTTGCGTCACAACGATGTTCAAGTAATTTCTGTTGTCTATGGATGAAGCCGTTGAAGTGAGAAGGCGAAAACTATGAAAGATTTGTCTTTTGGCCCTTTAGCCCCTTGCGATATATGTATGAGCGGTGGCAGAACTTTGGAGAAATCCAGTTTGGAGAGGTCGACAACATAGAGGCTGATATACTTACTAGATTTGATGTTCCAGATATACATTGATCTCCTGATCAAACAGTCAGTGGACAGAAAAAGTCACTTATGATCAAAATCCTGTGCTGCCAGATGATTTATGGTCCACTGGATGGAAATGTCAGGTCATGCAATTCTGTGAACTGTACTCTTTAAGGAGATTCCTGAACTGTGGAACATCTTAAACTTCTGTAAAACCGTGAAGTCAGCGACACGGCAAGCGTTACAGAATCCCAGTCCCAGAAAGATACGTTAGCTTCAATGATTGTTGAGGATCGTGCTTGTCTGGTTAACGGTCATTTTGAGGTTCCGTTACCTTAGGGAGCGGTGAAGGTTTTTTGCCTCTCAGTCGATTACTTGCTCTAAGCTTCTGAACTGTATGCGGAAACGCTTGTTACGTGATGAGGAACTACATTCCAGGTATACCGCTCCAACACAGTTTCACATTGACAAAAGGTACATCGGAAATTCACATGTGAATTTTGAACTTGATCAGCTTGTCAAGGCATGCTAAATGTCACACCACTCCCTGTTTAACTCTAGAAAGCCTGGTAAACTTCTTGTGTTATTTGACTGCACAGCAAGATATCGTACTACCTTACTGGATGATCAGCTATTACAGGGACCAGACCTCATGTTTTGCCTGTTGTATGTGTTGTCGAAGTTTAAAATTTATCCCGTTGCGGTTGCTGCAGACACAGAGACATGAGAAACAGTAGATACGAGAGGTTTTTACAAGTTCTTGTATCCCAAGCAGATCGTGAGGCACTGAGGATAATTTGGTGGCTTCACGGTGATCTCACTAGTTAACCCACGGAATGTCGGGTCGTAGTACATCCATTTGAGGCTATCACATCTTCTTTTCGTGAAAACGTTGCCTTAAGTAGAAAAGCTGAGACGTTCAAACGTATGTAAGAGAAGAGCGTATGCCAAGCGGTCCATAGGGAATTTTACGTTGATGTCTATCCTCCTTGCTAAATGAATCCTCGACAATCAGATTTGTACCGGGGAGGGTATTATTGCCAGAGTCGTGCGGAAAAACTTCTGTGTGAAACGACCCTCTCAATACAGAAGATAGTTCCGAATGACACGACTGGTTAAAACATTCACAAGAACTTGGTGAAATGCAGATTTCCAAATTCATAAGAACAATGAGTCTGTGAAGTATGTTTTTAAGATGCATGTATTTTGTGGCGCATCTGCCTGTTTGCTCCTGTGCTGACAATGGTGAACGATCTTGTTCACTGCTGTTTTCGAAAGTTCGGATGGCTCATTCGAATCATTCTCCATTCCTCGACTCAAGCTGACGACAGCCGTAATTGCCGTTTGTACGTTCCACACTATAAGCTCGTGTTTAAACGTTTGTTTCGAAGACGTAAATTTTAGGACAAAATCCGATTATCGTGTTGTATTATCCCAACAAAGCCGTTTTACCCTTCAGCGTGTTCGTCACAAATAAACTGTCATGTCCCCTTGATGTATCTAACTCATGGTAAAGGAGACATTCGATCGTGTGGAAATTTTGCTGATAAAACATCATGCGAAGTGAGATGCGTGCGGTGTGTGCATGAGTGATTGCGTGGTCCAGAGCTCTTCAGCCAACCGCCGAATTTATGGACCGGTGTGTCTAAACCCACTGAACCTATGAAAGGTGGTGAGTTAAAGAAGGTTGTATCACGAGCGAATGTTGTGGGCAAGTTCAATGGATTACTGTCAATCTGTTATACGTATTCTGAATGGCACAAACTGTTGAAAGCCATCGTTTGGTTGAATGGGTTTGAATCTTAGTGGATTTTATTGAATACCAATCAGCGGAGGGCCAGAATAAGGTAGGCTGTTTTATGCCTGTTAAGATACAGTCAGCCGAATTTAATGTATCGCGGCCAGTACGGATAGAAGCCTTTGCTCGTGAAATGAGAATTTCCTCTAACACGTGTGTTTATTGAGAGAGAGAGACATTGAATGGGAGTCGGCTTTACAAGTTGCATCCCGTCGTAATTGAGCGTCTTCTCCGAACGGGTGGGAGAATGTCTCAATCGGTTCTAGAACTCGACTCAAAATTCTTCGTCAGAGTTCCAAGAACACACCGCTTGACAGATAATATTATCCGTCACTTTCACTTGAAGGAAGGGCATGTTGGGAAGGCTCATGTGATCGCATTAATTCGTCAACGATTTTGGATTCTACATGGCGCAGGGGCGGTTAAATGTGTATTAGGTCGATGTATCAGATTATAGTTGCTGGAGGAAGCTGATGGCCCCATTTCCATCTACGTGAAAACATCTCTTCTCACACGTCGGTCTAAACCATTTTGTTCCAATGTGAAGTGAACAGGAGTTGGACACTTAAAGAGAAAGAAGGTTGCATATTTACGTGCCTTCCCCCAACAAAAGATGTACTGCATGATGGAAACAGGCCACTCACTTAGCATCACTATTTTGGCGACGGTGGATGACGGAGTATTTTGAAACCTCCAATCAAAATCCTGTTCTGAATTATTTATCTACGCGCTCATCGAAGACGGTTCGGTCGTAACAGCAGGTTCAGTAACGATTTCATATTGTGGACATTCTCATGCTAACTTATGAGTGATATTTACGAGGTTTGCGTTTGACGGCGTAAACTGTATCACAGATAACCCAAGCTCACACATCTGTGATACAACATAAATGGTATATTGAAGTAATTGACTGCTAATAAGTGTTGAATACAAAAAATTTTCCGTTCACCTCTCTGTCCTAACCAACCTTGTATAGTGTTCGGTCAACGGAGGCATTACAACATCGATCATCCACTCATACACATCAACGTAATTATCAAACTCGGGATAGTCGATTGATTTTTGTATGGTATCTGAACTCACCTAGCAGAAATCGCATTCATCAAAAACGGGGACAGTAGGTCTAAATCTCACAACAGTTGAAATTATGAGTCAGATAACCAGACCTACTTATAATGTAAATCTCACCACTGAATTCTGATTCACTTTCGGACCGATCTACAAAACAGAGTAGTTGCATTCCAAGTCTGTCGCATGATCTTTCAACATAGACTGGAATCAATCACGCATTTGCGATTGGCATGAGAAAAATACAAACATCCGTCACAACTCGTGAGGTATGGATAGGGAATTTCCCAACTAGCCGGTGCAGGTAACCACCAGTGAAATAGTGGAAACGGGTTTCAAAAGTATGAACAACATCAAGTATACATGAATTCGAGTCGACTGCTCGTGTGCAACTGTCAAAGTGACATTCTGACAGCATGTTTTCTTGATTATGGAAAGATCTGATTGCATAAACTATTGTCAACGATTTCATCGAATGTGCTGGATTCATACTACTTTGTAGGTCAGTCTAACCTTGTTGTATATGAAGAGAGGGTGAGCAACGGCGAAACCAAGTAACTTATATATCTCTTTTGTAACCTCAGCAAACGCAACATCTTAGTTGAGTGCATGGGTTTATTCACTGCTATCCAGAAACGTACTTGCAAATGGATAGCCTAATTTGCTCGAGAATATGACCAAGAACATTAAATGACAAGTTGATGGGCACGGTGGCCAGTCGCTTGGAAGGACTTCTTGCTAGCAATAACCAACCGAAGACATTGGCTGTGCCTAACTTGGCCTCCGTAGGAGCTCACTAAAGAACGGTGGTATTTCACTCGATTATAGTCAATCTTCAGTATATCTTATCTAGAATTTAACCACCGAGAGGAGCAACATGTCTGCACACAGAAAGTGCTGTACTTGCTAAGCCACGAAAGTGCATCAGAAAATGGGAATTCTGATATTTGGACTGCCACTCAACCATGCCACAAGGTCAAGGGCAATTCATCAGGAAATCTTGAAAGTGGAATGCCCCAATGACTTTCGATACTCGACAGTGAGTTCCATGCCTTACAGCCTAAACCATTTGAGGAACTCTGCCAAACAGTCTTTTGTTAGTTTCAGTTATCAGGTTGCATATACTCTAGCAGACCAAGTAGGTGAGTCTAAATGGGAAGTATTTAAACACCCGACGTGGTTATTTATCCACACGGAGATATATTGTTTCAACGCTGGTTCCAATTTAGACGAGAATTGCACACCTCATATTTGCCTATTTTGTAGGGTAACACATCGGTCAATGACATAGTGCTCTCAACAAGTGTTTATAAGTTATCGATAACTACTTTTCTCCATATCTTTCCATGTTTGATTGCATTGGGCTATCGGAGATTAACAAAGGCCAGTTTCGTCCATGGATGACTCTTGATTCATTTTAAAAAGAACTACAACTCACATGAATATACATCTCATCTTCCTTTTGTTTGTAATCAAATGTTCGACGTGTGGGCTAAATCTCTTCATCTCATTGCCAAATGTAAAAACAGATGATCAACATGTAGCTGAAACCAACAGGCAAGTTTGATAACAGGAATTCGGTTACTTGATGTTACGTGGTTCAGCAGCAATCTGAGAATATTTTGTAAACGTGGATAAATATATTGTGACAGCACTTTCATTTTGATATCCAATGAGTTTTGTGGAAGTGAGTTCTTCACCAATTTTGCAATAGCCCTACAGTTCCAAACTTTATCATCCCTCATAATGCTCGAAAGACTGTCCCCATTTTCATCACAAATTTAGTGATACACCAAGTCATCCCAGGAGATTTTCTTCAGAAGGAGTTTGCGATTCATCAATCCCTGCTTGTTGGGGAATTTGACATCATACTGTTGTGTATGGGTAATGCGTTGATCTGAAAATAGTCATATTTTGCAAGTCAGTGCAATAAATCATCTGGCTTAATGTTCGCATAGTTTAACGCGGTCAATCAACGGTGTGTTGCTGCATCTTTTCGATGCACAGGCTGTTACAGTAACCCAACCAAATTATACACAGCAGACAGGAGGGTTACCGTTGATAATCCTGAACCATGTTAACCGAAACTGAGTCGCTTGATTTTGATACATATACCTCCAGAATGAATGTTAAACAACAAGCAAATACAGTGTGGTTCAACAGAAATCGAACGGCAACCTTATCTACATCACGTTAAATACAATGGAAGCAGTTGAAGAAACGATTAAGGTATAACTAGGTAAGTCATTTACATAGCTAATCCGAGTCGGTTGAGATTCACCGAGTAAGAGATAAGGGTTAAATTAAGATACACTCTTCATCACGCCACCGGAAGCATAAACCACATTACACTTCCGCTCTCAAACAAAATATCATTATTAACAGTCACCATAACCTTCCACTCTCAATTGACCACTATACCAGCAAATTCAGACTAGCAAATATGAACGTTCTGGTCTACCGTTTGTGAGTTACGCACTAATTGACAGTTCTGTGTTAATGCTGATCCTATTCTGCTGATTGGTTATCAGAAATATCGAACTGATAAACATCCATCCTCATGTTTTGGAGGATAGTTGATCGGTCAAGAATAGTCAATTATCTCTGTCGACATTAACTGACCATCTCTAATGGTAGATGAGCGAAACCACCTACAGATGGACTAGTGAAAATCTTGCGTTTTTTCACAAAGGCGACTGCTTAGCTGAACTGTTGCAATTTCCGTCAGGTTGTGTTCAGTTTTAATGAAAATAACTCGGTGGAAACTGTGAATACAGACACCTTACATACCGCTCATTTGAAGTTGAACACCTCTAGCTTTGGAAAAATGAACGTACCTGTTTCTGTGCTGAATGGACGTGCAGCTGATTCACAGTTTGTCCAACCGTGAAAATCATTGTTTTTCCTATCATTTGCAAATTGCGCCTATTGCCTGCACACAAATATGTTTTTGAAATACTCAGCTATATATCGGTGCTGTTTATGCAAATGACCTCCGCAGCATTTCACGAGAATTATTTAGATGTGTCCGTATGTTCCGTAATATATCGGTGGAGTTTTAAAATGTGCATCCCACCACAAAATCGATCAGCTACCCTGTCTTTCAACACTATTTCCTCATTGCTGGAAAAACTACAGGTAGCCTTTTTGAAATGAAAGTTGAACATTCGGGGTCACAATGTAAACTTTAGTCACATTGATTTCAAATTCCCTTGGAATTCTCAGCCAACCACCTCTGAGCAATTTTTTCATGTGAGATCAACTTCTTTCAGAGGTCATCAACTGCTCATACTCTTGTAGATTCGGGATGTGAGCATCAACCACACTTATGTGAGGCAACCCTATTGACAATTGTGTCATCAAGCTCATATCGGACGCCACCGCATTCTCACATGAACACACACAATCACACTTACCATGGAGTTATATCACTTCACTCTGTATTCTATAAAGAAAACCGTGATCTATCGATGACTCCGAGATTAGACCTTACGTTCAAGTTTGAATCATAGAACTCACTGAACATCTTCAACTATGTTTTCACAGCTGGTGGACAAATGAGAAGCGAAGCAAATTTGCCGAGTAGCGCAGTTGAACAGGGAAGTTAAAAAAGTCTTTTTGATAATGTGTCTTTGAAGAATATTTCGGTGTATCTCATAAAGCAGCTAATGTGGTCTGTGGGTTTATGTAACATAGTATAATGCACATTTTCAAACCAAACAGCAAAGTGATTGACCACACCATCGCACACACACATACACGCTCATTAAGACACATGAGTAAGTTGGTCATTCTGGTCCTGTTCAACAAGGTTTTCATGTGCATGGCTTCCAGTTGTTAAATACTACTGTCTTCACGTACCAGAAGAGACTTCGATTTTTCCGCATAACGTATCTAAAACGCTTTCTCTTTGTTCACTGTGTGTTGACATGACAACAATTGTCAAGGCGGTTTGATGATGCCGGTTGCTTGTGCACTGTCAATTTTTGACTCGTTTCCGACATCGCGCTATTGATGGGCGTTTTAAATGCCCAAAATCGGAAGTGGTCGTCGCCTGTGGATATTAGTCTCGATAATTAAACAGACATTATTCTTACTAATTTTGTTTTGAAATTTTGGCCATGTTTAAATTTGCAACGTCCTATCAACCTGCCAGAGGTGATCATTTTCAGTCATACAGACTGTTACATTTGACTTCTGGGCCTGTACTCAACATGTCACTAGGTGATGAATCGCGTGATCTTTGAATAACAATATCTCGCTGTCTATTCAGTTCCATGCTGGAAGTCCCCTGTTGAGGCTGTTCCAAAACGATCATCAATAACTGTTATTAGACAGAGACTATGTGCACATATTGCACATATCTGCACTTATCAAGAGCAAAATATGACATATGATAACAGTTATGATAACTAACCACCCTTTGAAGCGTTTCTATTTCTTACGACTGGGCTTCTCCATTTTTGATTTCCTACCTTAATGCTAACCTTACCGTTCTATTAAACTTTATATTGCCATCTTCTCTATCATGAAATAAGAATCTTTACTCGCAGTTGTACTGGCTTTAATCTGTTCACTTTGATCTCCGTCCAACACCGCGTAAGGTGTAAATGAGCACGATAAATGCACTACTGAATGCTAGCAATCATTGATATCATGATTTTAACGCGTTACCCCAACTTTTTGGTCCGACGTGTAAGCCTGAGTAGAATGAATGCAGAGCTCGAGATAGTCAGAGACCAGAGTTCCTGGTTCAGCTTTGAAGGTTGGTGATTCCGAGCATAAGGCGTAATGCGAATAGTTGTGGCACAAAGGTTACTGAATAGCAACAGAAGCAGACATGAAAATCGTTGATTGCTCACTTAAACGAACTGACTGTCTGGATTGTTATTACCTAACCCTTCTCTACCTAAATAAAAACACAGAAAATCAGATAGAGAATGGTTACGAGTTTTTTGAAAGTTCGGTTATCCCAAGATGAGTCTCTACGGTGCTACTGGTGATCTAATGTTGGGTGTCATTATTTCTTCAACCCATCCATGCTGATTTATACCATTATGACATTATCACCACAGCGATTCACCGGGTCTGCTAAACATGTATATCATTCGTAAATGTCACAGAGGTAGCAGTAACTTGATAGAAACCCTTCTAAATATCCTCCTATACCTCAAATTCGGAAGGGGGTTCTGGTAGCAGTCATACAACTATGGAAGGAATAGGGTGATTATCACGTTCTACCGTCCAAGTATACATGTGTATTTTGATTTTTATTTAGCATATTAAATTAAAATTCAGAGAGACAACCTTCAATGGCATCAAATGATCATCACTCCTAAGCAATCGCGGTTTCCATATCCACGTAAACTTTCCGATTACCATATCTAGCAAAGAAATGCTTGATTCCAGCTCCACTCCTGCTACAGCCCATCGACTGTACAAATCTTCAAAATTAACAAGCTGGTAAAAAGGTATGATTTTGGCTCAACTTTCTTAAGTGGAAAGATATCGACTATACGCTCTTGTCAGAACGGTGTAATCAATATATTGTCAGCAGCCGTAATATCGTGCAGGTTGAAATGAATAATGTTTACTGAAGTGAACCCCCTGTGTATGTGGATTTACTGCAGTGAAATAGCATAGACTGATGATGTATACGTTATTTTTAATTTACACGAAATATTGTGTAATTAGCTAGCAACTACACACTTGATCCCCACATTATTTTTACCACTCATACTGTCATCAGTATTTTTATTATACGAAACAAAAACAAAGTTATACTTCACTGTTTGATATTAAGTAGTAAACGATGTTGTAGAAAACTGGTTCCCTAGACACGACAAACGAAATGACATCACACCCGACAGTCAGGCGTCTACAGTTTAAAAAATACCAACCACGTGGCTTCAACAATTGTAATTTCACACATATTCTTTATTTGCAAATGAATAGAATACTTACTACTTGATATACATTATTGAACCAAACTAGTTTCCATGTTTCCAAAAACCCCGATCATCAACTGTGCGAATGATGGCAGCCATTAAATCAGAGACGAAGTTATAATGTGTCGAAGCGTTCAGTAAACTGTGTTATGTTCTTTTCTGAAAACAATAGGTGTGATGTCAGATATATGTGATTCAGACGAATGTGATCTGAATTACTGACGGGTAGTTAGTCTATACAGCGCTTGTATGAGCCATTTAACTTCGCACCTTTCGGAAGTAAGGCATGTGCAAAGTGAATTAGTCGTCGTTAGCCGAAAGCAGTTTACGAGTATCCAGTTCGTATCACGTTCTGCTTGTGCCGCAGATATTCACGACTGAACGGAAACACAAGTTTGTACTGCTATATACATCAGTGTGGACGCGCTCATCCGCAGGACTGTGACGCATATCACTTAAAGATAAATCTAATTAACCCGCTCTAATAAGCAACCTTCAATATATGGTGTAGCACATACAGGAAACAATAAGGTTAGGATACTTAGTGAAAAGACGACAGCAAAGAATGAACCATTGGTGGACGACTACGAAAAATTCAGTGGGTTCACATTATAAGGTTGCTATAAATTGATAGCTGATTATATAAGGCAACCATGCCATGTAACTTGAAAATTGCTAGTGCAGTGGAGTTGAGCGATCGTATTATACTACTCATATCGCGGCTATTCAATAGCAGGCGCAGGGCATAATTTTTGACAACGTACAAGACACAAGAAGACTTCAAGGAAGATCATCAGAGTGCAGCATCACCCACAACGGTCCCTGCTACTCAATGGAACTGAACACTGACATCTATGGTAGCCGAGGTTGTCTGAGGCCGAATACTGCGTGCAAATGAGTGGTTTTGTGACAGGTTTGGTTTTCATGCTCAACCCGTGTACTGCTTTGTCGAATAAATAACCCTTGTGTCATCCGCGTTTTTCGATCACAACACTGGTGCTTTCTTCACACCAACGTAGTTATATGTCAATTTACGTTGATTTCCAGGAGGTCGTCGACGGTTTCTCAATAACTACAAATATTACAACGAGATACAACCAGAAACATGTAGGGTCACATTTAGTGTGCTTGCAGGATTAATAGCCGTCAGAGAATCGTTTAAGAAAAGATAACTTTGATGGTTTATGTGTTGCTTGGTGGATCGTATACACTTGGATACAATCACTTCACCACAAACTGCCAGTTTATGTCACTTTGGAGTCAGCGACTGCGAAATGTCTCTGGGATCCAACTGACACATAAACTCCGCATATAAGCAGTCTGAGTTCCTACACTGTACGACTGCGCGATGGAACATTTATGAAGTAGCAGAAGTGGTTTTAGAGAAGACCATCAGTACTCGGTTACATTACCTGTTGAGGCAAATGTTAACAAAGAACCCAACAAAATGAGATGGATTCCAATTGTCACGGTTTTGAATTTTTAAAGACTTCCCGTACGCTAATATTCATAACGTTCTTTGATTGATAATCTGAATTGAGGATCTCGTGACTGAAATTGCGTCCTACCTGGCTGGGATCACAAGGTCACTGTCCACAATGTCATAACATAATCAGGTTAAAATGCTCACTGACTACCTAAAATCTGATAACAAAATTATGTTAGATATGTAATCAACAGTACAAGAGGGAAAGAGGTTTGTCAAACGAGTAACCTCCTCGCCATCTGTATAGTTCGCTGACGGTAAGTTCCGGAGCATGATGAGAATTGGCGCTAGTTAAAATTGGGGAGAGTATGTGGCCAAAATGAGGTTATACGCATTCAATTGGGTATGTTCAGTGTGCTGGTGGTAGATGTACTATAATTCAGTTTGCTTAACAACTTCCCAGACTGTTCAGTACTTACTCTAATTCCGTTAAAAGATCATCATCATAAACACTAGTTCCGTGCTGCTTTACAAACTATCAGAAACACAGTCTCTCAGGCAGCCGGAAGAAGGTTTCCCTATATCTCAAAAGATCTAATTGCAGTCTTACACCACTCAATTCAAAATGATCACTCAACATGGAAACATCTGTATGCTCAGGTTACAAATTCATCATGGTAATCTTGTAAAGCTGTTATCCAACCCATGTACTAGACAACACTCGGACATGAAAAAAATAACCACCAGTCGGAAATCGATTGTATGACGTAAAAATGGGAGCAGCCAGAGTGGACAGTTGTGCGAAATACGAAAGTGCAAACTAAACTTTCTGCAACTTCTAAATGTCAGAGTGATCCACATGATTCTTATAATCCGTTCGCATTTGCTTGATCTACGTGTCAATAGCCACCCCACGAGAATGATTACTGCAAACCACATCGACAGGCAAGCATATGGTCGGAAGATAGCATCACGTCTCATATTCTTTTAAATTAAATCAGTCCAGATTGAGTGTTTCAAGATGCGGTCATATTTGTACCCTTCATCCGGGCATTCACTCGTCCTTTCTGCCCACAAAATAAGTGACAAACAAAATTAATACCTACTCCATAGCCTGTTCATTGCACCAACGTTGTTTATAACAACGAGTACTCCTATTAGGTCGATCAATTGTACACTGTCATGGATTTGTTAGCCGTGTTATGCATTCACGTTGCACACCGTAAAAGTCAAGAGGCAATAGCGGTTGTGCAACCTATTAGTTAGTGGAAATAATTTGAGAATTGCTTCCAACACTGCTCATTCGTTTTTATTGTGCATGTTGAGTGAACGATAGAAGACCACAAATTTGCGAGTGTCTACTTTGTAAACACGTTAGCAATAATACCAATATCCATAACTTAAGTCTTATTGGTAAAACATAGCCTTTCATCCTGTTCTTCGTCCGGGTAATTTGTGGGCTCGCTCGAAGAGATGTTTTTTTGTTCACTTTCACGTTATGTCAGAGTAAAATGATTTTATTAGATGAGGACCGGGAATTGTTTGCTATTATAGCTGGATTCTGACAATCCATCGTCACTAAAGACTCACTCCATACAAACAGTCTGAAGTAGATGCAAATATTTCTTGCATCTAGCTTTAACGAATTTTCGTTTCGGTAACTGTTGACTACTCAGAGTTAGTTGCATGTTTATTCATAACGATTGAACAGTATTTTCTCCTACCAAAGCCTTCGGTTTATTGCGGGAAATCCAACCACCCTCCTTCTTGTGACTTGGTTGAACCGTTTATTTTAGACTCAGTGGAGTTGGCGCCCTAAACGTTAATACTGAGCTACAACCTCCACTTAATTTAACACAAGCGGCAAAAAGTGACTTGCAGTTGAATTGCTTTCTAAACCCTCGGCTACATTTATTTGCAGATAATGTCCAAGTTATCCAACAGCATTGAAAGAAGAGGGGAAATAATCATCATGTTAGGGAAGAATCCAATTCTCCTAAAATACCGTTCCATTTGCCTTTGGAATTGCCTGGCTCATTGCTGTTTGAAGTGACCTTCATTCTCGACACGGTCATGTGCCAACTAGCCCTTCACCAGCGATCTCAACCTTTGTGCCAATTTCTGGCACCCCGCCCACACGTTCGTCCTTTAACTGGGACAACATTGCACCGTCTGGATCTTTGTCTGATCCACCTTCTGACCTTGTTTTCTGATTGGTCACAAACCCTTCAACTATGATCTAGTTTGTGACCGGGTTTTCTTCGGACGGACTGATATAAAAAGGACTCTGTCCGGAGGCTTGTCTTTTTTCTGTCTTCACACGTTAGCCTCGTGTGGTTGGGGTGGCTAGGAAATGACCAATTCCCCGTGTATACATCGTAGTCCGTGGTTCATTATGGTTGATTGTCGTTCCGTTATCCACTGTTCCATTAACCGTTATTCTGTTGTCTGTTTACGCGCTCTTAGGTCGTAGATCCAGTTACAACACACTGTCAGTCATCTTTATTCATTTACGGTTTCTAATGCATTTACTTAACTTCTGCAAATATTTGATGGATACATTTTAAAATAAGTAGCTCTCGATAGTTCGGATTGAGTGTACCTGGATGTTAGGTCGACATATGTAAAAGGATACTCAATATCTGCGCATGATGCGTTTAATTCTAAACATGTTTTCAGTGAAATATTTGGTAATCTTTTTGTCAGCCAAACCAAGATATGCAAGATATGAAGTAAACAGACGACCACTTTTGCTTCAGATACACTCAAAAACTTGACAAACTTAATTTTGTCGTAACGGAAAACGTGAAATAATGTGACTGCGTGAATGTTTGTCCACTCATGAACTTTACTCAGCCCAACCAAACATGCGGAAACATGTCATGATGCAATGATCGATATCCAGCTTCTCCGTTTAATGTGTATCAGCTGTTCCACTTTTAATGATCCAGCGTCAGTATGTTATTTTCTCACTTCAAACAAGGCAAGTTTACATAACCACCTTCCGGAAGTTAACTCAATGTCCACTAATTCTATAGTCTCTCTGTTTTGCTTTTTAAGCTACTTGAAAAGATATTAAGTACTGAAAAGGATGTCTGTGCCCTCACGTGAGTTCTTTATTTTCAAAATGTTTCTTTCTCCACAACCGTACTTAGTTTTAATTTTGTTACTTTTTCGAATGCTGTTTGGACCATTTAAAGCTTAGTATTTCACCGGTTACTGAACTCTCACTGTGCGACACCATAGAATGATTTTTATAATATTTGTACGGTTCTACTTCTTAGCCAGTCTTGTGATCCGTTGGAGGTTTATTCATTCATTGTGTTATTTAGCGATCCATTGGCTGTAGTGCCAGTTAGATCGGTATATAATGAGTTAGATTGATCCCTGGATTACGCACGGACTAGGAACGCAATAACACAGTTACACCGTTGACAATTGTGATGGACGATTACAATGGTCCAAAAAGCTTTAGAAAAGTAATTTAATGAAATAAGACTATAGCCCGTACCAACAAAAATAATCAAGACAAGACTATCTCCTCTCACATTGAAGTCCTCTCGACATCCAGATGAAACTCACACTCAGTTTTCGTCTGTCCCCAGAATCACCGGATTGCAATAAACAAACATAAACAACAAAATCCATACCTGCTAATTAAAAACGATATACAGTAAGCAATGGAAGTAGAATGTGAAATATGTAACAGTACTGACGTGGACTTGTTCCAACTGATCGATTTCAGCTCAACATCGTATTACTTTCCCAGAGATTTTTATTCGACGTTTATCTGTCTCTGCGTTCCAAACGATCCTGTCAACGCACGTTTCAATGAATTGCTACAAGTCTTGTATTTTTCAGGACTGATTGCTATTTACGTGAACCGATATAATCCAAGCATAAACAAAACCCCTGCAGTTGGAAGGCTATCAGTAAAATTGCCCAATCATTTACTTCTTATTTCTGACGTCATACCGTTTGGCTGGATAATTTACATTGAGCATTTTCATCTTTCTGTCTGGCCAGGCCATATGACACTTCGCTTCCTATATATGCTTTACTACTACACACTTGCCATGTCAAAGCGAGTCCAACTCAGGTCCGTTTGAAAACCTTAGGAGTTGAATTATTTTCGAATAGATTGATTTTGTCTCATTGTGATGAATACAGATCTGTGCACAGTTGGTGTTTACACTTCGGACTCGTCTGCAAAACCACGACCTTCAGAACCAAACTAAACGGGTAACTTGTAAAATTTATAACACAATGTCAACGAGGAATAAGTTCACTTGCACAACAATATTTGTAGCGGTGTGAGGGAGGACAATATCTGTACAAGGATGATGTTATGGGTCATTTGCTGACGTGACTTGATAGCCATCTAGTTTCGCACCAATCGGATAAACACAGTGAAGCCAGTTTCGCTAATACTCTGAGATACTCACACACAAACGCATTAACCGTAAAATATTGCTGTCCGCCACAATTAATTTTGGACAAATCAGTGTACTTCTTGGAAGCACAAGAAACAGTGTGCAAAGTAACCAACCGAACGTACTTCCATCCTACCAGGAATCACACAGTTAAAACAATTTCATGAGCTGCTGACAAAGTTTGCATTATACATCACTGCTTTGCTGTAGATCAATTGTGAGCCTTGGTTCGAATTTACATTTCTTATGAACAGCAGTTAACTGTGCACTTCTATATGAAGCAGATATTTGTACGCGTTGCGGATATACATTTCAGAACTTTATTATGTTTTTGTAAATTAAGCACTAGACTAAACTTTTTAAAAATTGTCACGTAACTTTCAGTCGGTGAGGTTCGAGCGGTAAAATTGCTCTATGACTAAATCGATTCGTTGGTATGGAGTGAGTCTTTAGTGACGATGGATTGTCAGAATCCAGCTATAATAGCAAACAATTCCCGGTCCTCATCTAATAAAATCATTTTACTCTGACATAACGTGAAAGTGAACAAAAAAACATCTCTTCGAGCGAGCCCACAAATTACCCGGACGAAGAACAGGATGAAAGGCTATGTTTTACCAATAAGACTTAAGTTATGGATATTGGTATTATTGCTAACGTGTTTACAAAGTAGACACTCGCAAATTTGTGGTCTTCTATCGTTCACTCAACATGCACAATAAAAACGAATGAGCAGTGTTGGAAGCAATTCTCAAATTATTTCCACTAACTAATAGGTTGCACAACCGCTATTGCCTCTTGACTTTTACGGTGTGCAACGTGAATGCATAACACGGCTAACAAATCCATGACAGTGTACAATTGATCGACCTAATAGGAGTACTCGTTGTTATAAACAACGTTGGTGCAATGAACAGGCTATGGAGTAGGTATTAATTTTGTTTGTCACTTATTTTGTGGGCAGAAAGGACGAGTGAATGCCCGGATGAAGGGTACAAATATGACCGCATCTTGAAACACTCAATCTGGACTGATTTAATTTAAAAGAATATGAGACGTGATGCTATCTTCCGACCATATGCTTGCCTGTCGATGTGGTTTGCAGTAATCATTCTCGTGGGGTGGCTATTGACACGTAGATCAAGCAAATGCGAACGGATTATAAGAATCATGTGGATCATTCTGACATTTAGAAGTTGCAGAAAGTTTAGTTTGCACTTTCGTATTTCGCACAACTGTCCACTCTGGCTGCTCCCATTTTTACGTCATACAATCGATTTCCGACTGGTGGTTATTTTTTTCATGTCCGAGTGTTGTCTAGTACATGGGTTGGATAACAGCTTTACAAGATTACCATGATGAATTTGTAACCTGAGCATACAGATGTTTCCATGTTGAGTGATCATTTTGAATTGAGTGGTGTAAGACTGCAATTAGATCTTTTGAGATATAGGGAAACCTTCTTCCGGCTGCCTGAGAGACTGTGTTTCTGATAGTTTGTAAAGCAGCACGGAACTAGTGTTTATGATGATGATCTTTTAACGGAATTAGAGTTAATATTCAACAGACAGGAAAATTTTTCATTTACCCTTGTTATAACAATTATTCTTGTGTTGAATTGAGCATATATTGTACGAATTTGTAGGCGCCAAGTATGATTTATAAATATTTGTTCAGCTAATATGTTTGGCGTTACTTTCCTGATGCTCAACTAACCATTCCCTAATGAACAGCCAACCCAGCGAACGCCGTTGGATTAGTTATAGGCAATATCAGCTGTCAGTTGCAGTTGTTAGGATATCCGCTACCGTCAAACGATTGAGCTTTCCTGCGAACCTCCTTTCGTTTTAGCGAGATACCTGGATCCTTTTTATTTGACTGCCACTTGATAATTTGCTCACTGTATTCGGCAACACTTACGTGGTCTCCACCTATTTCACGTTGAATGCATGTGGATGTTTATACATTTAATGTCTGGTTTTGTTTGAACCGTAAGCGTAATAAATTCATTTGAGCCAACCAACTCTAAACTGTTTTCGTTTTTCAAATTCGTGATATGTACGTCAGAAGCAAGCAATTCATAGCACTTGACATCAGTCTATTAAGCTATGCGGTTATGCTGATCGAGGAGTAAAGGAAATTTGTTGCTTTATGTTATTATGTCCCGTGAACAGGATTTACTGCCGGAATAATGATGTGCTGCCGAGTGAACGTTCACATTCTGAAAATCGCTTATCGTGTGACCATAGAATGGTGAGCACTACTAAACACTCTGATGTGCTTCACATCAGTCCAGCCGAGTTTGGCTACTTTTAGTTCAGTTGTCAGTTTTCCTGGGAAACAGTCTTTATTTTTGTTTTTCCTTGAAATACACACATACTGATCCGTCTAACTTTTCGTTGAGGACAGTGCAACTCGATACTTCTTACCTGTGCACTATCAGAATGTTTGAAAGACTGGAAACAGAAGCTCTTCACTAGCAACGCCACTCGAATGATGTGTGCGTTGTACTCACTGAATAACCCAACCGCTGATATAGCTTACACATCGCTTTTGTTTATCCGAAAATGACTTCGTAGATTATACTCTCATCTGTGTGAAAGCTACCTGTTTGTGCTATTCTCACTATGCTTCATCCTCAAACGAGATGAACCAACAAGCTGTGAAACACTATGAAACTAATTTTTGGACTATGGAGATGTAAGGAAAACCGTGTAATTATCACACCAATAATTAAAGATGTTATGTTATATGACTGACATTAGTTGTTGTTAGCAATAAAAGTCGTGCTTTCATGGGAAATAGTCAAATCGCATCTATGTGACCGTTTTTGACGTATATGTGATATTATGTTGTAGTTATGAAAAACTGAGTGTGGGATGAAATATAAAATGATGCCTGGTGGGTTTCAGTAGTGAATTGCCAAAACGTTGTTTAATGCTATCGACATCGCTGCCGTAAGCTGATGTATTCAGGAGAACTCGGTGTAGTCTTGTGTAATCGTTACTACATAAATTGTGCTTCGGCTTCCACTGTTGTTCACACCATCGTTATCTTCTGATTAGTAATAACTCGCGGAAGTCGTTTTTGAATAGGAAACCTTTTATGCCAGGGAGAAGGTGCACTTTACAGACGAAATCATCCGGAACAACATTACCAAGTGAAGGTTTTTTCAATTCACTGGTTAAGTCATATTATGATACATCTACTCAAACAGCGTTTCACTGTTTTCCGAAAGAAAACAGTGTATTACTTTAGATACCACTAGCGGAATAACAAACGAAGTCCCTCAGTTAACAGTCAACTACAAGCAAATGTAAATGGTTTTTTATGACCAAACAGCTAATGCATTCTAAACGATCCTTGTTCTGCATGAAATCTGGGAAGTGCATGATGGTGAAACAGGCAAACGCCTTCACACAGACTTATTGTTGCGTGACCTGACGCATGATGATACTAAGATATGCACATGGTTTTCATTGGCAAACCTGTTTGCCTGCTAAAATGTTCATGCAGTATCAAGTGCCTTGAAATCAAAATGGGAATAAGAACGGCATAATAATGTTTTGAAATCTGATACACGAATCATATGTAAAACTGTGTTAGCCAACGTTTTATGACCAGTGAAATTCCCTATGTAGAAACACGCTCAATCGTCTGATAGGCTCTTGATAGTCATGGCATGGGTCTCTTGTGTGCAACATCATATCCCAAGCCTATCCATTCGGATAAACCACAGAGCACGCATAGAGTATTTCAGTACTGGGGTATTTGTCTGTAGTGTGGTTATGATGCTCCGTGAGGTTAACACACTTTGATTAAACCACGAACAAATCTAATGAGCTCGTGTCTGACCCAGTCGAGAATTTGAAACATTCCTCCCCTGTCAAGAATTTGAATAAAGAAGACAGAAGGCTGATAGTACACGATTTATGCTCGGACAAGTTTCGCTGCATCTTTACGAGTGCATACTACAGATCATTTGTGTATCAGTGTGAGATAGCGAACAAGATAACAGAGAAAGTCAATTGTCAGAGTGCACAAATTTGTCCTGGCATGAATCGTACAAAATCAACCTACTGTCTTCTTTATTCTAGTCAAGAATATCAAATTTTGTGACAGCCTGTCTGGTAACCAAGAGGCTTATCAGGTTGTGGCATGACCAGTGAAATTTCTTACCATTACTTACGCAGAGATAAGAATGGTTGTGCTTCGACATAATTTTATGTGAAATGCGTTGTACAAAACCGGTGACCTATTGTGTAAGACTGTCAGATTGGTTACAATTGATATGCAATCGTTCAACCAAACGGTCATTGGCACAATGCAAACAGAGTGTGCATCCTCAGATTCTGAACAAAATAACACTAAAACTGACCTATCTTTTAAAGTTTCCACATGTTTGACTAGCTCTGACAGTTTCCAGGTTTTGGTTGTCTTTTTCAGTGGTTCAGTTTGATTTCCCGACAAATTACTAACTAGTTCTGCGGTATGCATTAATACATTCAGCATAACAAATGTTACATAGTGTTACTTAACGAAATGTCTGTTGTACCTCATGTTGCACTACCGCATTTTTATCGTGGATCATTTTGCCATATTGCATAAACACAGATTCTAAAATGACAGAATCTCTTCGAGGTATATTCCATTTATTACTAACACAAAGATGCAATATCATTGGTCAACTAATTGATTACCTGTCGACTCAAACCCAGATCGAGAATGGGCAATGTGCTTTCGCATTCTATTGATGCAGGGCTGCCCATAAAAGAGCTGACAAACGTTGGAAAGTAATGTAATAAATTTTGTTATTTTTGTTGGTTTAAGCCCACATCCAACTAAATGGTGATAGGCAACTGTCATTATAAACACCTTTTTCTTTGTGGGGTGTATGCACGAAGAAAACTCTGTTCCACACTCCTTGTCTTTCCTAGTTGAAATATGCGTAATTATATCTACCTGCATGATTACCGTTTTGTCGGATATTGTTTTTTTCGGCTAAGAGGACCAAAAAAGCCAATTGCTTATACTGACTTCAATGTTCATAAAGTGTGAGAGATAGCGGAAATGCAATGCTAAAGTCGTGACTGCTCACATCATTAGGAATAATGATTTTAGTGGCCTCGCATCATGTCGCTGGAAGAGTATATTAACCGGCAGTAACTGAGTTTTCAAGACAGGTCTAGAAATCCTTCGAAGAGGAAAAGGACAAGAGAAAATCAGGTAGCCAGTGAGGCAGTCATTTGTGTTTACTAACAACTAGTCTGTGCTTGTGCGCTACCATCCACTTTGAGTTGACATTATAACGGATCTGAAAACATTGTTGTTCTCAGTCCCTCTACACCATACGCATTTGATGTACGCTGTGATGGTGGAATAAGCCAAATATGACGTTATTTTCGTATGACCGTGATGTAAAAGCAGTTTCATAAAGAAAGTTTATAGATCAGATGGGACGAAATTCACTGTTTGTGTAAGATGGTTTGCCGGTTGCCTTGAAGGCATGACGGTTTTTGTTTATATTTACTGTGTTCAGCAAACTTTTAGTTGGCGACTGCAGACTGTGCGTTCTCATCCACTCACCTGAGTAAGTTAAGCTATACAACAGCGACAGCGTTACACCCAAAGGCCAGTGTCGACGTGCAGTTCAACTACAATGCTCACATTAATGGTTGGTATCCTGCTGGCAACAAAGGGGCTGCACATTTGACTGGCTAGAGGATCTGATGTATAGTAAACCGATTGGTAGACTTCAGGTCACTCATCACTCAGCTTCCTCCTCAATGTTTCGATGATCTCTACTGGTAGTAAGTAGACTATGCAGAGAAAGTCAACGATCAACACTTACTTGTCACTATACGTTGGAAGATGAGCAGAAAAAAACTTATTCCTATTTCTCTACGTACCTACACGGCACTCGTATGTACTGGTCACTCAGGACAGCAACATCTAGTCGAAGATAACAGCAAATAAGTACAGTCGCTCAAGGCTTGTGACAACACTATCATTTAGTTTGGTGTCTGGCACATCAGGCTAATAAACCGAATTCAAGGTGAACATTACTCACAGTTGTTGGGAGCTTTTGTATTAAGACAGACCTCCCAGGCAGCTTCTTTTGAAAGGACACATTAGGTTTGTGTTCTGCTCTCATTAGAGCTCGTACTTAGAGCTCATCTGGATGCTCGTAAAGGAAACCTTAATCACGCACTTACCGACAGAGGATAACAGACGGCAACTGAGTCTCCTCTCGAGACGGTCGGGCAACCTGATCATTACTCATAAGCGAAATTAGTTGAGCGTTCACATATGATATTACGGTGGTGCCTAGTGTGAGGTCATGGACACAGTCGCAAACACGGTTCTCTCAGGAAAGTGTGGTCGCAGTTCTAGTCCTGGCATTGGCAAGGATATGCACTGCTGACGAGCTCCAATGAGAGCGAACCTCTAGTCTGTTACTTCTTCTCGAAATGGGCCGGTTGAAAAGCGTATCTGAATAAGAAGGCTGCAATGAAATATGAGTGATGTTCAACCTGAAATTAACCAACTCACCGATTACTCATCAGTAATATTAAATTAAAGACTTCTGATGGACCACCCATTGAAGTTGGCAAAGTTAAATAGTGAGAACAGGACCCTTAAGCCCATAGAGATAAGTGTCCTAATTGCTACTTAACTGTGGGTGCAACAGGTAGTTTGTTCAGCATTGTGCACATATACCTACACTACACGCTAGAAGACGCTGTATTACGCAGTGATTGAGATAACACCTATATGCAAATCCGGTCAACTTGGCATGCTGTACATAACGAGATGAGAGTACACTGTCACACCGATCAATTTGAACTATCGCTGAATGATCCACTTCGTATGGCCGTCAAAATGTAACAGAGATTTATTCACCTAGGAAATATTGACAAAACTGCACCGCAGTCAAGAGCGAAAACCAAGCGTTTGACCTCATGTTTCCACGAATGAGCGATTTCAAGAGCATGGAATCAGTGTACATGTGAAGTATATCCCACGTATAAAATACATTCCCGCGAATTACCAGTCACCTTCTCGTTTGTTGCTAATGAAATTATCCATACAGAAAATGTGGGCCACCCGACCACAGTACACTCGATAATTACGTGTACTAAATATGGGGATCATCACGGTTAAGACACACTGCCATTCTGTGTTTAGTTGATACAGTTCTTGCCTGCTTGACTAGGAACTCACTTAAAACCAACTTGTCCTTGCGTTGAACAAGTGTTGTGAGCCAAGAACGCGGATGTCGCAAGTGTTATTAATTCTGGAAAGCAACGCGGGTTATGTGTTTCAACATGATAACAAACAAAAACACTCATCTATGTATGGTATTGAGCTCAGATCGTCACGGTTGCCACAAACGTCAATGTTCAGTTCCTTTCCATACCAAAAACCATTTCAT
This sequence comes from Paragonimus heterotremus, assembly GCA_013368495.1. Classification (NCBI taxonomy): domain Eukaryota; kingdom Metazoa; phylum Platyhelminthes; class Trematoda; order Plagiorchiida; family Troglotrematidae; genus Paragonimus; species Paragonimus heterotremus. Next base: position 13,222 of record LUCH01001136.1, on the reverse strand, counting down.
GCGATGCTGCACTCCGGTGTTTCTTCCTGCATTTTTCCTGTGGCTACTTCAATGTCAAAATCTATGCTGTGGTCCCCACTACTTAATAGCAATGGTGTCAGTAGTACGAATGCTCCTCCTCACTACAAAAGTAGGTGAAGTGTGTTAATGAAATATTCATTGCAATGCTTGTTGTTATGCTGTCGGACGCAGATCTAATTAAGTAGAGCACCAGTTCAATCAACATACCTTAAAAAACTTAGTTAGCTCAAAATGAATCGTTTTGTCCGTACAGTTTGTTTGACAGATTAGTAAACTACAGGCCTGGGTTTGTCGAGATTGTGCACTTGTATTGAATTATCGACTCATTTTCCACTATAATCTTCGAGGTTGATCAGTATCAATGATCGAAACTGACAGCCCGAATGGACAAACTAAGATGATTCATCGGTATTAGTATACACATCGTGGGTGAAACATCGTAGTTCAACTGTCACATCGAATCATTTCGGTTGTTATCTTATCCTGGACCATACTTCCCATTGAAAACTTCATTCTGTAATATATCTGTTTAGAGTTTTGGATGAAATTTGAAAAATCATGAGTTACTTTCTGTTCGAGACAATCGAGTGGTGCTACCACATCGAACAGTAGATTATGATTTAAGGTTATTATGTGATATATGCTTCAGATCTGGTTGAGGAAAGTGAAGTAATCGGATGATATTCCCATCTCCTTTTTCAAACGTCTTGAACTTATCATTTTGTTATTTCGCTTTTATTTAAGGTAGGTTGCACTGTATAATCAAAAACGTACATAAACAGTTGATAAGAGTCAACTCCGATCGATAAACGTGTTTTGAAGTTACAAGTTTTACATAAGGGCTTTTAAAACTTGCAAATTATCAGCAAATATATGCACTCAACAAGCTCTTAATTCTTGCGCAAGACACTCAAGTTGTTCCGTTCACAACCTATCAAAACAACTAAGGAACTTATTATGTACACTTTTTAACAGACGTTAACATACGACTACAGCTGTTCGAAAGTAGACTTCATACAAAGCTAGCACACAAATATTAGTTCCTCCTAAAAGCCTGCACACTTCTGGAACTCAATAGGCAATTAGATGAAATTATTGTGATTGAAATATCTCCTATCAACTCAGCTGTTTTTGCGATCATCTGCCATAAGTTAGTTAAGCAAAACAAAACGAACACAATAAGCTTTCTGAAAGTTGGCAAGTGTTTTCTATTGCGAACAAAAAAAGTCGTGAACCAGTTGCCTGTTTTCAGATGTCGCCTTACGATCTATCAGTTTGTCTTTCAGGCTAATAACTGTTTGAAGCTAACAGGTAAATGCAGAGGACCACTTATTCCACGTGGGCCTCATCTTAACTCATGAAGAAATTGTTCATTTGTAATTAGCAACCATCCTCTGGTTACCTATTGTAATGAATGTACGAAAATGAGTCTTTTGAATAAATTGTTTACATTGCTGTTTAGTGAGTGATCAAACGGTGTGTTTAACAGGCAATGTTACCCAACCTGACCTCCACTTGGGTACATGAAAACTGCTCACGGAAGTTATGTGAATGACGCCGTTTGAGATAAAAGACTGAATATGCGTCTGACATGTACCTATAATTGCCGTGAACCAAGTGTAATACTTTGGGAGCGGCAGAGTTTACTTAACTCAAATTGCTCACAGTCTACAAAGGTAATTATCTCAATTCAGTAACGCATGCGAAATGGCTTGTCTATTTTGAGTATTATCATCAGTTCATCGGTAAATCCAAAGCTCCCTCAACTAAGTTGCGCAATCAGATATATGCTTACGGTCTTAATGGGTGTTATGTTAATTATCCAATAAATTGCTTGGAATTTTTTAAGTCTCAACCCGATTGACTGCGCACATAATCGGCCAGTAGCAAAAGTGAAAGTTTGGGCACTCTTTCAGTCGTTATGGTAAGAAAGTATAGTAAATTCAGCCGTTCCCGTTCTGTAATTTACCTTCAAATTGTTCATTCGTCTATTGGAGGTATTGCTAGTTGAACTCCTGTCACTTTAGCAGGACGCTGAGAAGCTGAAACTTTGACGTCAGCATTCGCAGTCAAACCAGAAGTCTAGTAGTACGTTACTTGCCCTAATATTGGTCGTCTACAGAATGTCAAGAATGAACGTATCATTTGGTTGGATCTCTCCGAACTCAAACGAAACATGCGCAAACACCGAATTTTGATCTGAACTGGTAGATATCCACTGGTCAGGACAGCAATCAAATATCAATTCTCTTAGGTATCGTCCGAGATTCTTTTTTGTTGACATAGCGTCTAAGTACTACCGCCAATAGTTTCCTATGCCTAGTGCGATGCGTAATGTAATGATCGATATTAATGCACAGAGATGTTTCTCCGTTGTGGTAACTTGTAAAATGCATCGTCCACAGTCCGTGTCAAATAAACAACTCAATTAGTATCATGACCAATTTACTTATAAGTCGCTGGAAGAGTTCCTACAAATATGGATTGCATGAGCGAAAAAGGATTGAATTGAATTGTTTGTGTTGATAATTGTTACCAGTCATCACCCAAATGGAGTCAACCATGCTCAGACTGGTAGTGGTGAATATAAGGGATTACATTTTCATCTGATAAAAACGCAGTCGAACGTGAAACTGAGAACGCCAAACTAAAATGGCAGAGCGAAATCAGACGAAAATGTATCACACAAAACCGGCTAACTTGTTAAAACAGGTCGCTAAGTCAGCAGCGGATCGAGTGAACGAATAAGGTGTGCACACAAAAACTTTTGTGACTTGGAAGTCGTCTCTCGGTAATAGATGAATAAAGCATGACAGTCTACCTCAAGATACATGACGGTTTTCATTCCTAGGTGTATATGGTACCCTGGGGAATCATACCGTGTGCGGAGAAAAGCATTGCTTTTTGTACACACTCGTCACCCTTGGGTGAACAGAATTTATACAATTACGCTTGCGTATCACCTTATCCAGCCTTATCATCTCAACCGCACACCTTTCCACCGTGTAGTTTCAAAATACCTATTGAAGACGGGCCGTTTCTGCTAACGTATTTTGTCTTGGGTGGCTAGTAACAATCACACCTAACGGTCAGTTTTCTCATAAGTTTGGCTCAGTGAAGAAATTATGCCATATATTAAGTTTACGATCCCCGTAACTACAACGAGCCATCAGTACTGAGAAGAGCATTATCATCCACTTACTAATCACTAACGGTAAATGGTTGGGTCGAGTCTATCGTTAAGTGTTACCGTGCTGAATCCGTCGTCTGCATTTAATAGTAGTCCCAGCAATTAACACGATTCTCGGGTTACATATGTAAAGCTGGTTTGAATCAATATAAAAGAATGTTGGTATCAAACATGTCATAACAATACACCATCCGAACGAAACAGTGATAAGGACTAGTGGTTCCTTCAATCCATCTCGTTGAGATACAGTATTCGAATGCTTACTCAAATGTAACCAGGGAAGGCATTACTGGACATTCACCATGTCAAGTAACAGAGTTGATTTTAACCTACCGCACGGCCTACGTCTAATGAGACCATTTTCGCTTGTATGCAGAGTGAGTAACACATTCAGATAAGCATTTGTGTATACTCATTCACTTGTTCCTGTGGAACTAGTTATTTTGATCGCACGACAATAAGCCTATCTAAACGAGTTCGTGAGCGTTACCCAGCTTGGCTCAACAGTGGAATATCATACCTGGTGGGTCCAAATCACTAGGTCAATATGACGAATGCATTTCGTCTAATCTACCGAGTTAAAGCCATTATTCGAGGGCGTTGAGGTGAAGGATCCTGTCCATAGCCGAAGCTATAGGAATTCGCCTGTATAACCCAACCATGTAAGCCCAGAAACGCATTGTTCAGGCTCTGGATCTGCCTTGGCCATCCCCCCACCCTGTTAACCCTGTCAGGGACCATTGTTCAAGTGAATACTTGATTACGGTGTGACACTGACCTCATTAACTACGCGTTCCCTGGTTAACCCTTCATGGATCTCCTGTGAAGTATGTCATATAAATGTAACGTATTTTGCCTAATGATGAATCGCTGAAAACGAGCGTGTTCTCAACACAGCATTTTTCACGACAACGCCGGAAATGTTCATCAGACACGCCTGAAATAATTTCTACTGCGTCTTTGCAAGATTACCGCAGTCCCGGTGGACTCAAAGGAATTCAGTCGTTACATAACGAATCTGACCTACCTAGCAACTGCTGCCAGCAGGTTGATTTCCAAATATCTTGTGAGATACTCAACAACCACGCATCGTCAATGTGTCATCAGTAAACCCAAACAGAGAACATAGTATACTACATACAGCAAAGCTTGCGGAGAAAATTCCACTCGTTTACTTAACGACCAGATGCGGTGAGAAGTAATCGGTATGACATCATAAAATGCTGTATTGCCAAACTTGGCAGTGCACTCAATTAGAAATAAAACCTCTCATACCTTCTCACATATATGACGGCGTAACACCGTTTGCAAAAACGAGGACAGTACTGTGGAACCAGTTGGTTTGAACACACTTCCGTGGTAAAAACTTGTGGAACAGCGTATTTGGTCACGTAGTCCACTTACATGAACCGCTTGCTGTCCCCTAGTAGTCGGCCTTTCAGATATTTTTATCTCATAACAGCCATCTCAGAACTACTCTAAACAACATTCCTGAGCAGCCTTCAAAAGAAGGAAGTGTCTGTCAAACATGGATCTGACTTTTGACTACGTCAACGGTCAAACAGAGCCACATCAGTAGCCGTGAAAGTTTTTGTCAACAGATTTGGTGTAGGAAAATACATTATTGGAATGTCGCAGGTTCATCACTGCCGACAGAATGTGTACTAGTCTGTACTACAACAAAAAATGAATATGCCCCTAGATAGTTTTGAACACTAAATCAGTAGTTAAGCAGCCAGATGATTTTGAGCATATTGTGGTGGACTGTCAGTCAGGAAGTGTGAGCATTCCAACTCTCGGCGGAATACATCAACAAAGGGTGAGGTGCGTTCAAAGACCCACAGCGAGCGGATGGAGGACGGCGTGTGCGACCGGATGAGTCATCGCTCGACCGGATCGGACCAACGGGCGAGACGTGGCAGCCGAAATAGGATGGATGGCCAAAGTGAAGGCGTGATTATTCCAACACTATCAGGAATATCTCGACACGGCTGTGGAGTACGGTCAAAGCCCACAGTGAATTGACGGTGGACAACAAGAGCGACCGGACAAACTATTGTTCAATGAAATCGGATCAACGGACGAGGAATAGCGGGCGGAAAATCCACCGGATAGAAGGCGTAAATCACACACCTAAACCGGGTAGAAGTGCACACGACGTGTGAGCGGAAACCTGGGGGTGTTGTGGACTGGAATTGTGATTCAAAATCGCAAGTGCGCGTGTGGCATGGTAACTAGAGTGTTGGACAATAAATATTGTGTTTTATTAAAGGCCTTTTTCGTTACAATATGACATCGCGGAAAAATAATATCGGTCTCGCTGGTAGGGTAGTTTCCTCTTATGAGCTTCGCAGTGAGCGGAAAAACTGGGAGGTTAATGATAGTTGATGTCTGACATTCTAACCACAAATTCCTAGATTGTACTGTTCGGTCCGAGTGGCACAAATGGTTACTCATCTCGATTTTACTTTAAGTTCACCGCGTTAGGTTTTATAACCTCCAGTTGACGCATCACTGTTGAATGACACCGACATGTGTAACAACCGGTCAAAAATGGCTACACAGTCATCCTTCTGAGGAAAGCTGCAAACGCTGCTATATACTGACATGCAACTAACACACGCCCGAATCTGATTAATGATTGTCCTTCTACCAGAAACTTTCCAATAGTAAATACAGATTGCAGATATTTTTTTTCCTATTCATCCATGTATTACCGTCAATCATACCTACGGCCATCAGTAGTTTTGTTAACACTTTTACTCACAACACTTAGTCGACCAATATTTACTGTTTGGTTTATTTTCAGCATGGTCCGAATATAGTGACGGTTGTGTTGGTTGTGGTCACCAATGGTCAAAATGGATTTGAGCGATTGCGAGCTTTAGTGAAATGAGAAAATCATGTCCGTAAAATATCAGATGCCACTATGACGGTCTGTTTATTCATAGTTTCCTTCCATTTATTCCGTGTGTTATTAAAAGTGCCACAGACAGTGACCCCAATTTGTTCAAGAATTACTGGTCATACCTATAGTCCACTTGATATAATTTAGTATTTGAGTTGCCCAGCAAAGAATCATATAAACAACATTGGAGACTACTTCAACTGCCGAGAAATATCTCAGATGCATGACGTTTCTCCACAGAACAGCAGACAGTGTCTTTCTGGAGATGCTGTAAATAAAGGTAGCCCATTAAGTCGATCAACAGCTTTGCTCACCCCAAACAAGGTGAGAGTATAATAAACATTAGCAACTATCTTTCAGTTTAACACTCAGACAATTTTTTGACAACTTTCGTTTGATGTGAAATCCTATACTCACGCAATACGTTTACCTCCACTCTCATAACTACTTCATTTCCCAAGTGGTTTGTTATTTTTTCACCTATGTTACTACATTTGTGCTATCTGGCTAATTATATGCAAACCTGAATGTAAATATCCCTTAAATCCCTCGGGATTGGTGACGTTAGTAACTGAATTTAGAATAACTGGTTTGCAAAACTGACAATAGTTGTAACCAATTTTATATGGATTTATTGCTGTGGTGAAGTGTCATTTTCGTTATCCCGACTAACAAGAGAACCACTATATAAGATGGCACAACATACTACTCGAAATGGTGTACAACCGTCCAACAAACTACAATGTTTCTTGGATATAACTAGTTCTAGCGAAGTCAATTTCACTTCTGTTACACTAGCTTACGTTATCAAATAACTCTAAAGTAAACGGCTAGATTTACTGTTTCAAAGCTGAAGTATTCTGATGAGAAATGCACATACATAATTACTGATCCCTTGCTGACGTACTTTTTGGTGTTCACTCTCAAACTCACTTTGTCCTCATCCCGTTCGATAAATAATCTAGATGTTCAGAAGAACAAGACGTTTGCTTTCACTGCAGTATTAAGTAGTCAAGGTTGACGCTGAAACCTATCCGTCCGTTATCACAGGTATTTTTGAAACTGTCGTCTTCCACCTCATTAATGCATACTTTGATTCATTGCCTTCTCACGAGTATGTCAATCACTGGCCCTTGAGGCGGACTGAAAAAGATGTGAAGTCTAGTAAATTTTTACTGTCGAAACACATCCAGTTCCATTAGAGGTCACTGTCTTAGGCTATAGGCTGTGGCTCGGATTTGAAAGTGGAATAGAAGCTGCACTTCATTCAGAGAGAAAAGAAAATAATTAAAACTCCAACAATATTCGCCACTGACGTTAGATCAAGCAACTCGTGCCAGATAGCGATTTCTAAACCAGGGTTCGATTAACTACGCCATTGTAATAATACATTCAGCTCAACGATTTCATTGTTTTGTCTGCTTAAGACCATTCAAGGAATCAAACAACAATACGCGAATAGTCAGAGAGATAAATGTTTGAGTGAAATTTCAGCATTTGAAAATGCGGTCGTAACCAATTCAGCTTTTGCAACAGCCCTTTGTGTTGTGTGAAAATTTTGAAAGTCGTCAATAACAACAAACTGTAACTTAAGCGAAAAATACAAAATCGTATAAGCCCGCTTATTTTTTGGGTTGTGTGTATTTTGCGTTATCTTGAAACAGAATAACGCGTTGTTTTTACACCGTAACCTTCATATGCACGGCAATCCTAAGCAGGTTGGATCAAAATTATCAGAGCGGCAAAATAGCAAAATTCGCGTGCACGGACGATAACCACGAGGAAGCGGATCACGCGAGTTGTTTACATTCTGTGCAGAAAGTTTCATGTGATCATTGTGATGTTAGAGCAACCGGATGTGAACTTCACAACTGCATCCTGTGCCTCTTGCGACTCACTTAACGTCCGTCTGAAAACAAAGTCGGCAGTGTTTGCTATAAAGTGTTAAAACGACTGAGGCGGATTGTTCAAATCGGGCACAAACTAGCAACGAATAAACAGCCACTGAGTACAATAGGAAGTGTTCATTGTCGGTTAAGTTGCAGACAGGACAATGTCATCCTCACCACGAACATCGTCAAATTTAACCTACACTGAATACATTCTAGTTTTCAGATTTGCTAATGGAAGAAGCAACATACACTCTGTAGAAAACAACTTCCATAGCTTATGAAAGTTCTCGAATGCACATCTCAGTGATGTTATGCTCATAATTTGAGCGTTCATTTACTGATCTTTAGAAAACACAGGTAGACCCCAATATGCCCACAGATTGTTACGTACAATCTATTGAACCTTGTTTGAATTCACTTTCACAATGATGCACCACACCGTGTGTTAACTGTTTTAATTGCTAGAATAGTTTTGCCATCCTGTCCAATGCATTCGTTCAAACTCATCAATCAGTTGCTAGACATGATTCTCCGAAGTCAACTTTCTTCATCAGTCAGAATCTCCACTGTTCGCATTACGTACATTTTAGTCAGTATCCGCGAGTGTAAATGGCCATCTATCAACAACCACACTTACAGTTCGCTGGAATCTTGTCGTCGTAGTCTGTTTGATGCAGACCTTCGCACTCAATAACGAGACAACTTCAAGCCTCATCATAGGTACATGGCACGCGGACTGTGTGTACTTATGTTTCAGGTTTGTTACTTTAGCCACACAATTAAATATGGACGTGTGATTCGTTTGACGAACGTTTGAGTTCAAAATTGAAAACAAGTAACGTTCCATCTTGTTTTACACAATCAGGGAAATGTTTACGCTGAATGAAATTCAGCTCCATTGTGTCGGTGATTTTCTATCTCAGCTTGGATGCAAATGTGATTATTCAGGCATGCATACTAATGAGCCAGCATATTATTCACAGAGGGGCGTGAGGCAAACAACTGTGAGTGGTTGTTAAATTTTCTTTATTTATAAGGTAAATTCAATCAGCAATCTTTATGGATGGTCTGATAACTATCATGCATCCGTTCTAAATCGAGAAAATGGTCTGAACGGATTGTGGAAACAGTTGATCTTGGTTCTCACCAGCCAACTGATGGACAATTGCTTTGACCTGGTTGGGTCTAATCAGCAATAGCCTACGTCGGTGAATCGAACTCACAGCCTATGAAGAGGTAGCCCAGTGACAGTCGTTAAACTTATTCACCAGACCAGTAGGCCAGAGTCAACAGCACTGTGTGTCATTAACGAGGCCCACAGCGAAACCTGTTTCATTTGCAGTGATGTTTATTCCGAAGACGTTCGTTTAACACAGAATTAAAGTCCATAGTGGTTTTGAATAGACACAACCAACCGAATGATACAGACATATAATAACGGTCCCATTCACATTTGCCGAATTTCGATTATCAATATGGCTTGTATCTAATATATAGTTTTTGAATGTGTAGGACAGCGTTTGTGTTCACAGTGTAACAAAATTTAACATTTAGGAGAAAAGATTGCCAAAACAAATGACCTAGTAACCCTTTGTAAATGTTGACTTCAGTAATTCATACATGTTGAATATCGCAGATGTTTGGTCACACAGGGCACATACCTGAACACATCGTGTCCTGTTCTCTCATCCCAAACTGTCAAACACCTCGCCAAATTTACTCGCAGTATTAACCTTTTAGATCGTGCTGGAAAAGGTTGGAAAGGAACGCACCATAAGGCAATCCTAGGAGCACGAATTGCAACAGCTGTGCGTATACAATACGCTGTTTGTGTTTGTCTTTTGGAAAGACTGTGGGTATCGAATCGAACGATTAGAAACACACATTACTACAGGCTTTTCCTTTGCAAGTCAGCCGTACAGGGTAATTTTTGAACTGTATATTAAACTGGTAGAGCTACTTACAGACATATTTGATTTTGTAGCGCAAATTTGTATTGGCGTTGTCGCATTTAAACCCAAAACGTTCGTTACGTCCACAGTCCAGAAAATTGAGGTTATTTTTCAGTTGAATCTCCTTGACTATGATTATTATTCATAAAATGTTATTACCATTCTGAGCGCTCCACTGTATTGTTGGGCGTTGTGCTCAGACGGTTGCGATGATATAGCATTTATTTATAATCTTGGTTCTTGAGAAGCTGAACTATGTTTAGGTGAACAGTTTGTTTTCGGCTATACTCCACCGGGCCAATTACATAGCATTTCATATCATCACGGTTGTCAAGCGATCAAAATCAAAAGCAATTAGTCACATAATTACGTCACGAGATTGTGAATTTGTGAGCAGTTAGGTGGCAAAATTGACCACCGGGGATTCTCTCAGCAGTCAAGCACTGATTCCATTCACTGCATGGCTGTCTTTTATCTGCAGAGTCAAATAACAATTAGAAATTTGTTTAGATTCAGTAATTGTAGTATATATCCAACGACAATGAGAACAAAACTGTTTCCATTTCCACTTGTATTCCTACACCACAATGCCTAAAAATGTAGGTTCTAGCCAATACGAGTTCCATGAACAGAAGTCGGCGATGACAACTTACCTTGATCCTGTGAAAATTAGTGTTCAGCAAACCAACTTCCAAGAACTGCAGATTTCATGACAGACATCGTTTCATATAAGCTGGAATCCTATTAAGCTAGGAAGCGTGTAAATACACGTAATACGACCAAGATTTTATTTACATCGTTCTCCTGTCCAACTAGAAATGTCTTAGCTTAACTCGATCTTGTGAACAGCAGTCGGAAGTCAAATGAACAACAACGATCGATGGCAGTTAAGTAGGACAGCACTGTAGTAGTTCGGTTGCAAAATGTTGATCCACTTCTTCAGACTGCATACGAAACTTTGGTAAAACTAAACAAGAGAACGTGAACAGCATGTTTGTAACGTTACTTTCATGTAAGGCAGTAAACTGAACAACAGGCAACATTTAGTTATGGACAACGAAATTTGAATTAGAAGGTTTGCAATTAGTGCCAGTACTTGCGGCTAAGTGAAACATAATGACTTCGAACAAATGACATAAAATAAAAGGCGATACAAAAATGAAAAAACACTGCACATGGTTGAACAAGTTTTTGGGGCGCAAGTCAATAGATGTACTGCATAAGTGGATTGTGTTCGTTGATACTGTAATGTACATAGCAATGTTTTCAAAAATGTGGTGTGTGAATTCCATACAAAATGTGATTGGCAGGCTGACAAAAATATGGTAATTTGGATAGCCAGGTGCAAAAATAACGAGATGCAAACTATGAGCTGCACGTTCTTCGTAAGAACGCTAGTTTCTAAAATACCTGTACTTATTTGAATTGTTCGATGCTCATACAGGAGGTTGACAAACGAAAACCAGGGAAACCCACTACATAAGTGAGTTCTCACTAAGTAAAAGTTTGTTTGTTATCCAACTGAGGATGTTATAAAATTGCAGCTTTTTAGATCGATTAGTTTAAACTCAGTCGTTTTCTTGCGAACCTTCTCGCAAATAAATAATTTTTCATGTTAACTACCGCAATTGTTAACCGTTAAGAAACTGACTATGCCATCGACAAAGCATAAAGGTCGAACTTACGTAGAATATACACTTAACATTTCTAAACCTGATGATCCTAATAACAGTTAGACTCGAGACTAACAGTTTATCTAAGAAGCATGCGTGGTGGCATGTTGGTTAGATAAATATCAGACTACAGAGAAACAATGAGAGGTCAGATGAAACGTACGGTGTGGAAATTCTTGTAATGAGTCTAGACAGATATACTTAGGAAGCTAAAGCGTAGCGTGATCGCCGATCTTGTGGTTTGGTTATTGGAGAAAGTCAAGGGAATGGGGATCAGTCTTACTTCACGAACACAGTCAGACTCTTCATGTTTATCCATTCTACTGTCCAAAGACGAACGTCCGCCAGTAACGCTATCAGGGAGACATATAACACGGTTATCAATACTAAGTTCAGAAAATTAGAGCGGTGGGCGGAACACTTTGAGAGTTAACTTAGCATGTTTCCTGCTTCTATTATGTTACCGCCACAAGCCAGCAATGTGGTAACCTGGTTGGCCGACTTAGGACTACCCATTAAAACTGAGGTCTGCATTTGTACTTCGACTCCCAAACAAAGTGGGGCTGCTAGCCCATATGGTGTCATGGCAATACTTTTCACAAAAGGTAGGAAACCTCTAGTAGAGGCTTTGATTCAGTTGTTTAAACGACAGAGAACAATTCTATCTGCTAGCATCACTCGATGATATTTTCAATATCCCAGAGCTAAATCAGAAACCGTTATGAAAACCATAGCGGAGTCAGTCTGATCCAACTCACTATTAAAGTTCTGGTATCCAACATAGTTCGTCAATTAATTGCAGATCGGGATATGGATGCTAAGAGGGAAAAGGTAGGGTTTCGTCCTGAACGATGAACTACTGATCACAACTTCACTCGCTGTCAAATTCTGCAATGCTGTCATACGCACCGCTGATTAACAGTTATCTTTCTTTCAGTCTTAATAGTGATTTCGATTCAGTGGATTAATCGACGCTTTAAGAATTGCCAAAAATCATAGACGCACCGACCAGTTATGTGAACTTAACGCTAGTTTTATTCCCTCACTTCGACCCGGGTTAGAATTTAAGGTGAACTGTGTAACATTTTTGTCCCCAAGAGCGGAATACTTCAAAGCTTCCCACTTTCAATATTTTTGTTCAATTTTATCAAGGATGAAACAATGAAGAACTGTCTGCTACATGTAAAAGATGCCAGAGTGGACCAGGTACCTGGTTGAAGAAAGACACTTTGATTATTCTGACGAAAAGGTGCTCTTCGTTGACAGTTTTCAGGCGGCATAAACAACGTTGTGGACAATTTTATGTTGCGCTTCGCAGCCTCAAGTTACCAAGTGCTTTCGCATGACGTCTGTGACCTCGCAGAACTGATGTTGAATGATGAAGTTACAGGGATTGTCACCCTGTTTGTATACTTTGGGAGTTGCACCAACAAAAAGGAGGCATAGAGAACGAACTGGACGTTGTCATCTCCAAGACCAAAGTAGTGTTGCGATCCAAGAACGCGGATGACAAGGGTTATTTATTCGACAGAGCAATACACGAGTTAAGCATGTAAACCAAACCTGACACAAAACCACTCATTTGC
>LUCH01001135.1:34003-141474 GCA_013368495.1 Paragonimus heterotremus | reverse complement strand
ACAGATTTTTGGGAGAATTAACGGCTAACGGAATCTGCGTTTGTTTCAGCACAATTCAAAATTCATCTTTCGTCGGAATTATCTCCGCTGTGACTTCTAAAGTTACTTGGGAACTATACGACAGATTGCATCATTTGGATACTTCATTCCGTGTGTTGGAACTCTAAACGACGCACCTTCACGTACTACTGTGAGTCAGTTATTTTCATTTTTCATCACTTTTTGATTTCGTATTTACTCCCGAATTGTATATAGCGTTTAGATCCACTACACCAGGGAGACTTACACTGTCTGACTGCCACGGCAAGCTAATTTCATATCGACCATTGTTGAGAGTAAAAGTGGACTCTGCAATACGCGCATCTGGTCGATCATAACATGAGTTGGCTGTCTCATCAGACAAGCCGTATTCCGAACATGTACCGAACAAATCGATCTGGCCCAGCACATTTTAAGTAATGGAATTCCACCTTCTTGACTAAAGATAACAGCATAAGGCCCCTGCAAGTCAGACTCGAGATGGACTTCGGACCGAATGGCTGATGTCTTCTACCTGCCCGTTGATCTATCACCCAATTTGTCTTCGGTATATTGCAGCCCATTCGTAAGCCGGCCTCCTCTTTCCCCAGAGAGAGACGATATGTAGACTGGCCAAGTGAGGCCAACGCTGAAATTCCTTCTCGAATATAGTTTCTGCTCGTTCATCAGGAACACCCTTGACAGCATAGGTCTTGTTGGCCATGGTCCCACTCCCGTCATCCAAAACCCCAGCCTCCAAACCAAGCTTTTGTTGTCTAGTAGTATCTATCTTATTCAACGTGCAAATGCTGAGCTTTCGCTTGCTTACTAGCAGTCCTAGTCGATTAGGTTAGGACTCATCAATGAGGTAGTATCGAAGCCGTGTTTTAGATCTCGTACGTTTTAACCGTCTCAACTACACAAATCGACCTTACAGGTAGGTATCCACGATGAACCTTCATATCATGCGAAGAGATGATCCCACAATTTGCCTGACTGCAGTTGGGTACAGAGCCAAGAGGTGCCGGGCCTGTACAACCCAGATTTTGATGTTGGCATTCCACGAAGGCGGTGCACACAGACTGCGTAATGCCTGACATAACAACAAACAAACGAATCATCGCTTGCTGTCTTTCAGAACCGTGTAGGTTAGTGCTCTAGCGACATGCTTTCGGACAGTCGACATTTCGGTAAATCATGAATGCCACTATACACTGCACATTGATGCAGCCTATCTACAGTTTCAACTATGGCTTGTGTACGGGGTATTCTTTCAGAATTCTGGTGGAAGCTGACGGTATAGCTTTCACTTATTTGCCCCCTGCCTGATCGGTGGGCAAGTTGACCATTCATTTCACTAGTAATTGAAAATTGCCCCTTCACGAACCCAGAAAAAATTGTTGAACAAAGTTCCGATAAGTGTTTATGACAGTCAGCTACCACTGATTATTCCCCTATCCCAAATCAAGGAAGTTTACCAGCAGTAGGTGGAACATTAGTTAGATAGATTCAACTCGGGTGGATAGTTTATTCGGGTCAACCTTAACAGACATTCATTCATTTGAGGTACCAAACGTTGCAGGTGTTGGATTTCTTCCATCGCGAACCCTGGATCGCTAAACACGCCTGTGGCAATGGCTCCATTTATTTCATCAGGCCTTCCAATTCGATGTTTCACTAGTTTCGTGGCTCTGATTGGTCCAACATTACCCGACCACAGTGTACGATGTTCGATGGCTGCCATAACTCAGTCATTAGAGTAATTAATCAAATGGGACAAATTCAGCCCCATTAATTTAGCATTATGGCCACACCGAGTGGAACATTTTGCGTGAACCTATGGAAGTTTAAGGGATCTCAGTAAAATTTTTGGAAGGTTTACGTTGCATGGAACTGTGAAGCCACAGTCGTATGAAAATCCGACCCAATCCAATTCCCCAAAACGTTTATCCCTGTATGTTCTACCGTCCCTCTTTCTGGCCGTTAATTGGCCTTGACCTAGATGCTCTTGTTTTATCGCGTCAATTGACAGTTGTGCGAATAGCCACCGGTCGCTTTTTGTACTTTGCTTGAGTGGTTAGTGCAGCATTTCGGAGCTCGGCTCGTTCCTGTTGTTTCTAAACCTGTTGACTGCTCGGAAGAACTCTGTTGGGTGTGAATGTCATATTATGTGCTTATGGTTCATCTTTAGCCTATTTGGCATCGTATTGTAATTATCTCCCGGAAACGATCTGTCGATGGAAACTGTTGAGGTTGTCTATTTATTAACTTTGATTGTTTGTTCAATAGTACCGTGGCATTGTAAACCAATCTTATTTCAACCATTTGGGATCGTTGGTTTATTGCTACGCGTTGGTCAGCGTCTTTCCGGAAGATCGGACAGTACTCAACGATGACCTTCATTACGCTTAACCCTTGATGATGTCCTACGGTTGCAAAAACAACCCATGCTGGAAGGCCAGTTAAAGTCATACGAGCAAGTCAAAGGTGCTGTTGGTTCTGTCGCATGCTCTGGTTCCCGTGGTACCTGTAACAGTCGTAAGAGTGTCCGGGCTAGAGCTGTGTCGTTACAAGCTGAATTAAAAGAAAAGCAGCTTAAGGAAGAAGTTAAACTACCGATGGTTATTTGCGAGCTAAATCACAAGTAGAGGGCGCTAGGTTAAACGCTATGCCTGCCGATGAGGTTGAAGATTCATATAATGAGCATGTAGAAGCAGAAAACAGTGATGATAGAAGTGAGCGAGGTACCCACATACGTAACTTTCTTGATGGTTGTGGGACACTTTCGAATCCGATGACTGTCCGTGCTGCAGAGCAAGTACCAACTACATCTGGTGCAGAATTAGGCTTCGCACTAGCTCCACTGTCTACATGCTTGGCACTACCGACATCGGAGCTTGGTTTCTTTGATGACAACCCCATGGCTTACTAGAAATATGCGAGATAGTTCGGAAGCTTTGTTGGACCTAATGTGTCAGGTGACGGGCAGAGGCTCCTTTATCTGATGTGTCACCGCAAAGTTCAAGCTGGAGAGTCGATAGATGGATGCGTCATGCTAGAACCCAGCGCTGTCTACTGCGGAGCTTGGCGGTTTCTAAAAGAACTTTACTGACAGCCATATTTTGTCGCTAGATCTACGATAGATAGGCTGCTGCCCAGTGGCAAATGTGTGGGCAACATCGTTGCAGCTTTGCCACAGTTGTCCATACCAATGCAGGACTGCCATATTGCACTGGGACAAATGAACTATCTGGCCGATCTCAACTCGGTGACAACACTAGAGCGCATCGTGAGATCATTACCTTTGCGTCTACAGCATAAGTGGGCGGAAACTGCGGATCACATTTTCGGCATGGCACGAGAACCATTCTTCAACGAACTGACCCAGTTTATCTCGCGTTGTGTGAGGATTGCGCGCAGCAGGTATGGTCAGGTATTTAGTGAAAGTAAACGGAAGGACTCGAGTGCAATACATTTGTCTGGGAACCGCCGTCAAGATACAGAAAGAGGTCCCTTTGGGTCATCCAGCTATTTCGTTGGACAAGATTGAGCAAAAAACCCTCATGATTGTTGTGACTTGTGTTATCATGGGTACGCCCTCAAAGCATGTGATTCCTTCGTTTCCATGGAGGTTCCTGCGAGATGGGACAACTTGCGACGACTTGGATGCTGCTTTGTTTGTCTTGAACTGTACCATCGAGCCTCACACTGCAGGGTTACGTCGCTTTGTGGCGTGAACGATTGTGGTGGGTGTCAACGCAGCCTACTGCCCCCTCACGCGCATACAGCATGTGGTTGAATAAGCTAGTAGACATCGGGGTATCAGCAATTTGGCTAATACCGTTGAACGGCATACAAGACCGATATAATACCGGTGACACTTGACTCGATACATGGTTCAATGTCAACATATGCATTCTTAGACCCCGGCTCAGCTGCCACTCTAGTGAAAGAGGATCTACTCGAGCGTATCGGCGTCTCAGGCGCCCAGCCCACTCTGTCAGTCACGACTGTGAATAGGTCAATTAGCACCCGTTGCAAGAACGTCCGCCTGAGTGTTTTTTTCTCTGGATGGGCAATAGACTGCTGACATAAACAATGCCTATTCTGTGACATACCTACCCACAAGACCTGTGACAACGATAAAAATGGAGGCTCAAATGTGGTCACACCTGAGGAATCTTTAGTTCAGTGAGATTCACGGTGCAACAGTGACCATTCTCGTTGGCGGTGACATGCCTGAGGCTCATTGGGTCATGAACCAGAAACATGGAAAGTTAGATGATTAGCTGGTTGTGTCTTTAGCGGCCAGCTTAAAAAGTAGCCGTGGGAGACTGTCTCGATGAATTGCATCTGTCGTGATGAAATTAGTCTGACAGATGGTCGCTAGATTGTACAATAATGAGTTCCGCAGTACGTTGACATCCGAACCGTCCCCGTCCTGCGGAGACCTCGCGGCCCTATCGATCGTGCCTAATTCAATGAAGTTAACAAGTGGGTACTATGAAGTCCTCCCTCCATGGCGGAACGAGACAATGTTTTGGGACAATAATTGTGTATTGGCTGCAAGAAGATTGATGTGTCTGCGCAAAAGAATTCTGTGGTACAAAACCTTGCGTTTGCAGTACAGCGCGGTCATTAGCAATCAGATTGACAAAGGTTACGTGGAATAGATTCCGGAGCACCAGCTTGAGTCTAACTCCATCAAAAGATGGTGTCTGCCACATCATTCTGTGATGAATCCCAAAAACGGGCAAATTACGAATAATCTCTGATTGTGTAGCTAAGTTTCGGGGTCACTCTCCGAACGACAGACTTCACCAGGGACCAGATATGACTGTTAAATTGGTAGAAGTTACTCAGGTTTCTTGCGGAACTTACTGCCGTTGCAGCAGACATTGAGGGAATGTTCTTGCAAGTGAAAATACCCAAGAAGGATCGCGGAGCGTTTCGTTTCCTTTGGTGGGCAGACGACAACGTTATCCTACGTCCTACGGAGTATCAGATGAGAACATATCCATTCGGAGCTAAGTCCTCCTTGTTCTGCGCTAATTTCGCGCTACAACAAACAGCCGTTGGTTATGGTAATCTTTTTGACGACGTGACAAGAGAGCAGTGAGGAATAATTCCTACGTTGACGACTGCCTCATGGCACTGCGAGACATTGATGTCGCCAAGCGGTTCGTTCACCAAATTCGTGGTTTGGTTCCGAAGGAAGGTTTTCGACTGAGGAAGTGGGTCTCGAACAGGCGCGAAGTGTTGAACACCATCTCTCCCTCACAGAGCGCTGAGCGTTTGCGTGAAGTGTAGACTGAACCTTTACCACCTGGACAGACCCTCGGTGTCCAACTGGATCCAGAAACCGGTTGTTTTGTATTAATTTTCTCCCAACCGGAAAAACCGATCACCAAAAAAAGGCTTGCTATCGTGATTGCCCACTTTATATGATCCTTTAGGGTTTATTCGCCTTGGTAACTGCCAGGAGACGCTTACTGCAGGCACTATGTCACGTGGGTTTGGGTTGGGACTAACCAGTTACCGTTGATAACCAACGTAAGTAAGCAGATTGGTACAGCGACCTGTGCAGTTCAACCGATCTGCGTGTTCCCCGCAGTATTCAACCCGGTAAAACTGTGGATCGGGATGGTGTGGAACTACACATCATTTGTGATGCGTCGGAAATTGGTTATGGCGCTGCGGCTTATGCATGCTTCTGCGCGATAAGCGGAGAGCGGTGTCCACCACTGCTGTTCTCAAAGTCCAGGGTGGCTCCATTGAGGGCTGGTTCTATTTACCGACTGGAATTGGTTGCCGCCGTCCTTGCAGTTTGCGTCTACGAACTTTTGGCTACCAATTGGGAGTCAGCGTTCACACGCGTATATTTTTGGACGGACTCCATGATCGTACCTCATTACATTTCCAGTGCGTCTACCAGGTTTAGTACGTTCGTTGCAAATAGAATAGCTGTTATACACAATTTGACATCACCCCATCAATGGCAACACGTGAGGTCGGAATACAATCCAGCGCAAAGCGCTTCTCGTGGGATGAATAACCACGAAGATATAGAAGCCTGGTTATCAGGTCCCGCATTTCTGAAGTAACCGGCTACAGCCTAGTCTAAAATGTTTGCTACGGTGGGCAAACCTATCGAGGTAGAAATGAAACCGCCGTCGGCGCAGGTGAATGCGATCATGGTGGACGAGATCTCTGTGTCTTGGATCCTTGATCTTCCCAAATGCCACAGCGTGGTTGCGCAGATTCAGGTCACATTGGCTTTTCACAAGGCGTCGAAAGAATGATGGTACCTTTAATCGCGGTCACCTGAAGTTGGGGGAAACTCAGTCGGCCGAAAAAGATATCCGTTTGGCTCAGAGGGATATCTTTCCAAATGACTTATCCCTATTAGTGAAATTATAGAAGTCTAGACAAACAACTTAGTTGTCAAAAGAAAGCCCGCTTCGTTAGTTAAACCTCACCCTGGTTGATGGGATATTGCGGGTGGTTGGACGGCTGATGCTGGCTAATGCGGAGTTTCGGCTGAAATGCCCAATAATTTTTCCCAAGCGTCAGCATGTGACGGACGTGTTAGTCAGCCACCATCACTTGCTTGGGGGACATTGCAGTGCGTCGCACGTTCTTTCGTTAATCAGACGACGATCTTGGATCATTCAGGGTGCACCCACTGTCAAACTTGTCATCGGAGCTTGCTTCCGTTGTCGGCGCCTGAACGCCACCATAGGCAAATAAATGATGGCTCCCTTGCCGCCCGTACGGATAAAACTGGTCGAGTAATGAGTGGTTAGCAAAAACGGAACATTACAGACAGAACGTGATCGTTAGCCTCCTGTCATATACATGACCGTCGCTTTGTGTTCAACATAGGCCGCCCTTTCGACCACATCTTCTTCAGAGGTGAACGATGCATTCTCCGATGGTTTTAATTTAATCGAATGTTAAATTTTCACAGTCGGTTGTCGTCCAGTGTATCAAATCTAGCAAACCAAATTGTTGAAAAAATGAAATTTCCTCTCAGTGATTCCGCGCCACAAGATAATGTTTGTCTTTGGGATCGTTGTATAACATTTTAAACATCATTTAAGGACTCCGTTGGAATTCGGTGTACTTATATATCCTTCCGAAGTGAAATTTGGAAACTATGAGTCGAAACATTTGCATTGGTCAAACAGGACCTTCGCAAACTACGTATTAACTGATTGTGATTCATTTGGTTGCCCCAACCCTATATCTAGATCTGATTGTGTTTATCAGTGATGGTGAGAAGATCTAACGTGGGTCTTGTGTGAACTTTGGCATTACGAACGAAATGCGAGGCGTGGTCCCGTATTTTTCGTTTGGATCTATCTAATGGGGCGTATAAAACGTCGTCGGTAATGGTGAAATACTACACTGACATGATCTATCTGAAATCCCGCGCCACTAACTAAACCGCATGTTCTGCGGCAATCATCTTATTCTTGTAGCGGATGTGAAATTCACGGATTCACCGGTAGAAGTCAGTAAAGTCGGTGACGCAAGTCTAGCTGGCATAATATTACATGCCTCGGCCATTACCTGAGCTAAGTCAGGAAGAATTTCGATGGCTGGTCCAAAATTATTGTTCCATTGTTGCTGATATCCTGTCTACTTTACGCACAGAGCTACAACATGATACTGGGGCGCTTCGTTCAGTACCTGTCAAAAAACCGAGCGTCGATTTTCGTGACGGCTGCGCTGATCTGGCCGTACCATCAAATGTGTCAACACCGTTGCTTACAACAAGCCGAATCCAGGCCATTGGGGGATTCTATAACTGTTCAGAATCATCCAGAAAGCATCGTTAGGTGATCGAAACTTTGCTGCGCACATGATTGAGAGCTGCGGGGTGGTCATTGCTCCAAAATGAGTATTAAAATATGCACCTGATCTTAATAACGAGGTTCAAGGGTGAACTGAATTTATGCACGATGATAGACCTTGGTAAGCAACGACCGTATTTTTTATATGTAGTCATAGAAAAGGTGTTCGTCTGGCTTCATGGAAACTTCCGGTTGATCCCAAAGTCGAGGTGTATCCCGATATAACTTGAAGTGGCCGTCAGGAACGTAAGCTCGTTAATAAGAAATATACGGCCAATAATCGATTTCGCACCGTTATCGTTAGAGTTGCCTTTTTTTCAACAATGACCTGTAAGATGGCGGAATCCAGTGGGTATTCTTGTCAACCGTGCCTTAATGAAATTGATTCCAACTTAAGCCTATTCATCGTCTCACGCGTCCCAAGCCTGAAAAAGTGGAACTCCGACCACACCGCATTATTGTTGCCCACTTCGCAATCGCTGGCATCGCATAGACCTCGGCTGTCCCACCATGGACGTCGCGCTAGACCTGGCGCAATTTTACACCGCCCTGGCAATTCTAAAGATCAGTTGTTAACGATAGCTTATTATTGCACATGCACTGGTCGCCTTTTGTTGCTTATTCGGAAATTTTTTGACACGAACCACTTAACACAGCCGGCTGTTGTACACCGGGCAACATCACCTATAGCTGCTATGTAAAATACCGCCTCGTTCACAATTCCAGGGTAGTGCTCACTCGTTTACTACTAACTCTGTTAAGTTCGTGCCCATAATTGCATTCACACCACTGTACCTCAGTTTGGTTGTAATTCTTGACGAAATTCTTTCATGAAGCCCACGGTTAATGCCAAAACAGTACAGTCACTCAGCGTCTTCTGTCTAGATTCCGAGCCTCCATTAGAAGATATGGCAATTTTCCTCACTGATAAGACTGGAGGAATGGGAAGGGATGAAACCAGTACGTCCACAATTATCTTTACTTCGTCCCTTACAGTAATTCAGTGCTCGGTTCAATAACGGAAACATTTTAGTGTACATTCGCCCATCTCTCAATAATTTAGAGGAGCTCCCAATATCCAAGTCGGAAATTGCATCTACCATATGCACTCCCCCGTCCCTTTAACTGGTGACGTCACCTTGCCAAATATTAGGTTTCAGGCTTCCTCACACGCAGGAATCGATAACTATCTGCAAGATGTTCCTACACTAGAGAAGCATTTAATTGTACGGAGTATATCTCTGGTATCATCCCGTAGCGCACTGGCTGCAAACAGCCGTGGTTGGCCAGTGTATTCACTAACTTGAAGTTGGTGGCGGATGACCTCTAACTCTCCAAATCACTCGGAATAAGGAACATTCAAGTGTTCTGTTTGACTCCCTCTAAAAACCGGCACTATGTGAACCGCGTTCGGTGACAGCGGAAGCGTTCACAAAAGTAGTACGAAGAAATCACTTGGCTGTTTGGAGACGCGACCTTGCAGGAATTTCAACTTCATTCTATTGACGAACTACGTGAACAGCTAGCCACCATCTTCGTCGCAGCCACTGGTGAATCTACATTGTCGGCAGCCGGTGAACGGAGGATCCTCTCAATCAACTAACCTATAACACCTTCTAGTTCATTCGGAAGAAGACTGTCTTGGACATGCTGTGAGCTATCTGGACCTAGAGGCAGCCAGAAGACTTACGCTGCAGTTGATCTCTGACTCCCACTAACTCGCAAAGACCATGTATGCGGCCAGCAGTCTTACCGAAGTCCCTATAGCCGATCGGAATTAACGTCTTTATCCGTATCGCAAGACAGAGGCTGGAACACACTGACTCACGTAACCGTTATACCATACTACCTCTTATGCAAGAGCCACCATCGTCTCCGCCGAGTTTTACAGCAACACGTTTTCAGAATCGCCTTCAATTCATCGAGTGAACACTTCTTCAAAAGAGCTGCTGGCTAAACTTAGGTGTCTTAAGGATAGATCATCCGGACTCGATGATGTACCTCCTAAGGATTTGCACGAAACAGCTGCATTACTTGCTGGCCAACATAGCCTACTACTTAAACTGTCCGTTACCCTAATCTATCACATTATCCAGCACCCGGAACCTTTCAAGTATCATGCACACTTTCAACAGTGGTAGGCACAGTTTTCACAGTAGTTAGGGAAGAGCTGCCATGATGTCGAACAAGCAAACTTTTCGGACGACTCAACTGACAGGCATTTAACCTCTCGATATTTGTCCATTAAGTCACAGCATTACCTTCACAAACGTCGTTCGTGTGTCACGACTTGGCTGACAGAAACAGATCAATAAACCAGATAGGATCCTCAAGGATGTAACGGTTATGCCCTGTACCCAGGTCTTGTCAGGGCATGTAACAACATGGATCAAACTTTACCCGACCAACCACTCGATTAGGTAATATGAGCTAACTCTCTGTAATGCTTGAAGTCATATTTCGCGTTTCAGTCGTGTAGGGTGCGCGTAGGTGGTGCATTCTCCAATCTCAGGTCTACGTTCAACGGGGTGCCGTAGAATACACTTCCTCGCTTGCTTCTGTTTGATAACTAACAATGGCCTTTTTTTCATACACCTTCCGTTCATCATTAGTTGCTGACGAAGTTTAAACCCGACCCGCCGCTACAACTAGTGGTGGCTCCTCTATCCCGCATTTAATTGGCTTCAAACAAACCAGCGTGCATAGTTACCGATCTCCGAATACCACGTGTTACCACGACGGCCACCCACTTCAGACGGTGATTGCTGAGAAGGGCTTCGGAACATTTGTTATACACAATCCCCCAAAACTCTGTGACAGTTGAAGCGAATAAAAAAATGGGTTAGTAATACCATGGCTTTATCCGGTTATTTTTATGGCCAGTTCGATCCGCATCATGTGCAGCCTCTTAACGACCGATTCGTTTGACCGCATTTCGAGAAAACAGGTGTAGCTTGGACAACCCACCCTCAAAAGTACATGTTGCTCTTGGTGACTGTGCAACATCTTGTCAGTGAGGCAGTGTGAGGGCTGAAGTGTAAGCCTTCCTAAAATGACTGACACCTAAGCGTGCGTTAATTTAGTGTATCCGATTTAGTTATGATTTGCTGACACCACTGTTCATGGTGGCTTCTGATTATCTGGGTCAATAACTGCTCGTTAAGGGAGTGAAGGCATATTGAGCGGTTGACATTCTAAGATGAAACTCCAACTAGTCAAGTTTGGATGCAGATAAGTTTTACTTTCTGATGGTTTGCAAAGCCTGGAATATTTCTCTGACTGTTGTGTCTGCCAATTCAACAATAGTTTTCGAGGCCCGCTTTGATTAACATTTGTCACTTTATTTCGAATAGTGCACTGCTTTCCTCGTTTTGGCTGGGTAATTCGAAACATCAGGTTTGAATCACCGAGACAAAATAATACCGAAAACCCTGTGTACTAATTCCTTCACAAATCCGTTGACTGAGTGAAAGCTGCTGCATTTGTAATGTTATTCATTAATTGTGATTTACTATAATCTTCAGAGTCGGAGCTACGGCCTATTTTTTAGAAAGAAAGAAAGCCCGGAAGATAAGAAAACTCAGAATGGATCGCGGGAACATCGGCCTAATCTTCGTAGGAGTTAAATTCTGTTAGAGCCTCTCTATTCGTCGGCCGCCTTTGGCTTCAGGGGTGCTAACCCTCAGGAAAATACAGAGAACTCAGCCAAAACCAGCGCAGCATTTTTGCGCAAATAAATGGCACAGTGAGATGGCCCAAGCATAGCATATTCCACTGCAGGTTGTCTGCGGAACTGCCCCTCTAGCATCCCATGTAAGCTAACGAGGCGGTTATGAAAACGCGACAATCCCAGGCGCTTTTTAAAAAATGGCACTTGGTTTTCTACTAAACGTGGTTTCTTTCCGGATATACCATGCATAACCAACCTGTTAATATTCATGGATAGCAAAACATAGGACAGCGGCCAGGTCGTATATACTATTTTTTTGATTTTACCACTGTCATCCTTCATGTCTACTCCTCCTCCTCCTCCTCCTCCTCCTCCTCCTCCTTCTCTTCCTCCTCCTCATCATCTTCATAGACAGCAATACATCAGTGGTTCACACTGATGCCCGACTGCCACACAACTCTGAAAGAAAAAAAACCTATATGAGGAGGAGGAAGAAGAGAGCCAAGTGGGTCTTATTACTAAAAATAGCTACGTCTACACTCAAACGCACAACATCAGGGCGCCCACATCCTGCGAACAAACGACATGGCTGTAGGTGAAACTAAAGCGTCATTAGGGAGTTAGCTTCCTCACGACTTTCACCGCCCCGCGTCATTAAGTGCACTCACTTCACAGACAACTCAATTAAACAACGATAACATTCACGCCACTGAGCTCGGTTAGCCGCCATTTCACCTAACCTCTCAAGCCATCGACTCTGCGAGTCGCGAGGGCTCCAGCCCGGGAGACAAACCCGATCTACAGTGGTTAACCCATTCGTGAACGATTTCATTCGTCTACGCCAGATCATCGCTTGTCTACCCACACCTTTTGCCTATCAACCGCAGCGTCGGCAAACAGTGCTCGGTGTGGCGAACGATTGGCTGGCGTCCCTAGTACAAGATCCAACCACCTGAGTCTGTAAAAATGTGGGGATTGAACAAAAGAACTCGTTTGACAATCCGTGCCAAACACCCACTGTTTAACCTCCTCGTTGTTTACTCATTGGTGCCACACGATACGAGCGACTGAACGCAGACATTGGCGGTCAAATAGCTGAAGACGATTCACGTCCCCTACCCCGAGCTGCCAGGTTTTGCTGGCGTAAATTAATACACTCCTCACTGTTGTCTGGTATACACTAACCTTGAACTTCAGGGATATCCCTCTCTGTCGCCATAGGTGTCTCAGTTTAGTGAACAACGCCCTAGCCTTAGAAATACGCTCCTCTATTTCATTCCCTACTCCTCCGCCGCCGCTGATGCAGCCTCCCAGGTATACAAATCGGTCAACAACCTCCATGATTTTGTTATCTAACATTAAATCTACGTAATCACATCAAGCTTGTAGAAACACTACATTTTGAGGCTGCGGGGCGCATTCCGAAGTGCTTAGCATAACTCAAAATTACGTTCACCTTTGCATGTTCCGCTTAAAAGTTGCCAAATAGAAACACTTTTTAATCGGCACAATCAAGATCAGTCAGTCTTTTATCGAGTAGAAAATTCACGCGGGCATCATTTGGGTGCTGCAGACAGTCCTCTATTATTTCATCAATGACAAGATTGAACAAAATTGGTGGAAGGCGACAGCCTTGAAGTTAGTCACTGATGGTACTCAAACTGTCAGACAGTTCGTCTTAAACCCAAATCTGAGCCGAAGTATGGGAATAAAGCCCGACACTGAGTTCACATAGTTAGTCGGTCCAACCTTGCTGTCAAGCGAATCTAAAAGTGTAAATCGATCAACCTAATCGAACGCACCCTTATAGTCGAGGAATACGATGATTGGTGGCCGGCGGTACAAGTGACGCTGCTCCAGAATTAATCGGAGGGTAAAAATGTGATTCATACATCTACGCCCAGGGCGAAACCCCTACTGTTCCCCTACTGTGTACTGGCGAACTGCAGTTAGTCGAAAAAGTATAATGAACGCCAGAACCATTGAAATGACTGGGGCCAAACAAAACCCGTGTCCCATACTGCATTGTTTTACATAAACTGAAAGTTTTCGGCACTCAGCGAGAGATTCTGCGTTGAGACTCCGTTATAGAACGGCTGCCGGATCCGTGGGACCGTTCTTCTCAGACGTTTGTGATGCCTGAATTTCTAACTCGGTCCTCCTTTATATATAGTGGCCTGGTCAATCAAATGGTGAAAATGACCAAAATATGATGACACCAAAGTAGTGTCGTAGCGGTAGCTGATGAGCGCAAGAGGAAAGTAGACAAACAAAACGGAAAACAAATCAGTAAGATATGAACGACTCATTGGTATGTCAAGGTCCGCCGAAATAATTAGGATGCTACGCGAGAAAGACAGTGCCAAAAGGCAGGGCTAGAAGATGATTGATGGGCAATTTCACGCGCGGCGTGGAACGATGAACGTTGAGCATCGACAGATCAGCTGATAAGTGGAGCAATTACTCCACTGGCCCAAAAATTATCAGAAAGAAAGAAGACAGAGATGCTGTGCGGTAACTCCCGTTCATTCATGCTGCTGATCAAATTCATAAAGTTATAATGATGCTTTTAATGAAGAGTACATATAAGGTTGACTAAACAGCGCATACAAAAACGTACAAAAATGGATTACAAAATAAAAGTATGAACGATAGACACTATAATACTCCTCCACCAGAGCGTTAGTGGGCGAAATGTACGATGAAGGAACGGCAATGAGGAGAAAACAAACCAAATGCTCGGTAGCATATCTTGATCTGTCAGCTGTTTCGCCGGGCGTACAAACCGCTCTCCACATGAGGTGCATCGTTCAAGGGAGCAAGTGGTTGGGCTGCAGGTGGGTGTAATACTAAGGGGGATTGCTTTCAGTCAACATCTGGCCAAGTGGGTCAACATTATGATCTGTGTAACCCGGTTTCAGTCCATCAGTGCATACAGATTCGCCTCCTCCGGACCTTGCAAAAATGAAAAGTTTTGGTCACCCCTATCCACTTTGAAGGAAACGAAATATCGTAGTTGTAGTGATTTTCTGATGGCGTTTGGCGCACAAACACGAAGGTACATGGAAATAAATCCAGACATCCTGGTTGTCAGCGCCAATGTTGACGGGTTAGTGTGAGAAGAAGGATGAACATGTGTTGTCGCAAACGTGAAATGTGATCCGTACGTGGGTCTGAATGAGTCGAGGGCTGCATCAATTCTCCTGGGAGGTGATAGTGCCGCAACCCAACTCACAGGTAGTACAACCGACGTCCTCTTCAACGGTGGACCGGATCTCAAAGAGAACGAGTGGTAGACGCTCCCTCTATATTCTTTGCGTCAGACTGGGAGGTTAGCCAGACTTTAGTTGCTTGTGGAAACGCCCGACTAAAACTTCAGCTGAATAACGGTATACTGTCGTTTTAACATGTCAACAACTCAGTAACTGTGTGAAGTTGCGAAAAAGGGAAGATTGAAATGGGGTGCCTCGATCCGTAGTGATCGTAGATGTCCCACCGAATGTCCCCGAAAGGATTTAACGACTATCTCCGCTGAAACATCTCTAATGAGTACAGCTAAAAGCCAACGGGTGAAACAACCGACTTCGGTCAGTATGAATGTGCAATCGTTGGAGGGTGGTAGTGGGCCAACGATGTCAAGGTGTACACGGGAAAAGCCGATGTCCGGCTGGAAGAATGTGCCAGGTGTGGTAACCGTACACAAATGCATTTAATGGCAGTATTTTTAGAAGAAAAACCGGCCTAAGAAAAGACATATTGGTCACTAAACTTATTCAACGATTAAATTCACGGATAGTCACTGGGCTGAAGCAATTCTTCCAGGAGCCTCCGCTTGTAATTCTTCCGAATTATCCAATAGGACCTCCAAAACTCCGCGATGACATCTTTCCCACATACCTCTCCTTCAGCGTAAGGCCCCTGTGACAGTTATTTACTTTAACGGCTGATACCAACTGAAAAGGTCGCAACCCTAAGCTCAATTGCTCCGAAATTGAACAATCGGTAGGTAACTGTTCGTTTTTGCATGGGTAACACTTCCTAGAATGACCTTCCATTAAGGACTGTTATTTGTGCTTCTAAGGATGGTTTCAAAATGCTATTATGTTCCCACCCATTTGAAGCCTAGTAGGACACTGTAACTTACTCTTTTCTTGATATTTACAGGAATCCCCGAAAATTGTGTTGTACCTCGTTTTCGAGAACCGCTTTACTGATCAGTGGAAGCCCGTTGGATGTAAAAGTAAGCGGAGCGATTGGATACGTGTGACTTACGGCTTCAGCCTAAAACTCATGTGAAAATCGATGAAACTGAATTTTGTTTAACTGTTTGAAAACGTATTTCACATTGTACTTACAAACACCCAAATTTTTAAAAACGAATCAACGCTAAAAAATATGAACTGTTCACTAAAAATTGTGAATTTGAGTTCTCTCATTGAACCTTGACGAACCAATCGTCATTCACGATAGATTACGAAATGCGTCGGTTGTGGCAAAAAATTCTCATAAAACTAAGTATTCGTCGACCGCCTTTCCCTCCTGAGAGACATATCCCACTTGGACCTGTTTCTAAGACAAACTTCGTGTGCGGGGAATACCCGTTAACTAAACTCTACGGCGACAATGAGATCACAACCTCACGTTACACGTGGTATGGATTTATTTTCCAAAATTTGAGTGAGCAAGCTCAACGCATTGCAAACTTTTATTTCATATGTGTCGCAGTTGTGCAATTATTTACCGATTCCCCAGTTACACCAGCAATTTCTATTATACCATTGGTTTTTGTATTTGCGGTAACATTAATCAAACAGGGTTATGAGGACTGGTTACGTCATAAGGCAGACAGATGTGTAAATCATATACGAGTTGAGGTTGTAACAGAAGATGGACGGCTGAACACAATTAAGGCAATGGAAATAACTGTCGGTGATATCGTTTTGTGCAGGGCGAATGATACATTCCCTTGTGACCTTTTGCTCCTAAGCTCAAGCGAACAGAACGGTGAATGTTTTATTACTACAGCAAGTTTGGATGGAGAAACAAACTTGAAACGTTTTGTTGCACCAGAGTTAACAAAAATATACGACAGCCCGGACCTGTTAGCAAAGGAACTGAGGGGCTCTATAATATGTCAACAACCTGTTGATGACCTATATACATTCAATGGACGTATAAACCTTGATTTATCCGATGGACAAAAGGAAGTATGCCCCATCGGCCCTGGTAACCTGCTATTAAGAGGAGCCTGTTTGAGAAATACTGACTTCGTATATGCTTGCGCAGTTTATACTGGTCAGGATACAAAAATGATGTTAAACTCTAAAGGAAAGAGGACAAAGTTTTCTCAAGTGGAAAGAAAATTAAACCTTTATCTCGCACTTATCTTGTGCTTTTTGGTTGTTTGTTCAATTCTGTCGACCATATTAAGCTTCACGAAGGCTCAAGGCGGTTCTTGGTACACTCCTCCACAGAGGACATCCGCGTGGATTGTTGTTCAGACGTTCCTCGGGTTCATTGTACTCTACAACTATATCATCCCCATATCGTTGTATGTAACGATTGAGGTTCAAAAGTTTGTTGGTTCTTTATTCTTCGAATGGGATCTGAATATGTACTGTCAGAAGATCAATGAACGGGCAAAAGTCAATACTTCAGATCTAATTGAAGAGATGGGTCAAGTAAGTTCCAGTTTCTTAACTTTCGCAAGTAATTCGACCTGTATAACCATCCTGTGAACAATTATAGTTATGTGAAACATTCTGGTATTTTTCAAATATATGAACAGTTCATCACGTATTTCAGACAATGCCATTTTCATACGTTGACATTTTACTCATACGTGAAATAGGTTAACAGTTTCCAAATGCAGGCAACAGACACCAGATGCGCAGTAAAAATAAGGACAAATAGGAGATCCAAAGTTTAGTACACAAAACTTACTGCAGGTCTCGTGACGGGCCATACGACTCGGATGCGCAATATTAATCAGAGGGGCTGGGAATCCAGCCTTCAAGCGCGCACGCAAACCGAAATGAAGTAATGTATCAAAGATGCGCATACGTCAATCAGCACGTAAACAATCAAACAAACTCGGTTGTATACATCAAGTCGAAGGTAGGCAAAAGTGTTTAAAATTCTTTATACAATATAAACTCGTAGGCTTGCCAATGCCCGAACAAAAATACGACGTGGTTAGCTGGCAACATTGCAAAGACTGAGGTTTCTCAGGTTATCGAAAGGAAACCGAAAACTAGCAGTTATTGAAAACTTCTTTCAGAACAAATTTCAAAATATCTGGCTCGGCCAGTGCACAGAAGACAGTCTGGACTACAAGTACAGTAAATAAGATACATTTATTCACTTTGTCCCGGTTGTTAGCAGCTGATTTCGAATCCTTGTGAAGCTTCTGAGCCAAATTGACTCCTGTCGAATGGGTACATAAAAACGCATGTGGTCACAGTCAACAGCTTATCTACCTGATGAACATTTAGCTGGTGTTTACTTGTCTAAACAATTTCGTCCTCACACTCAAGTTCCGCAAAGCACTCGGCTTAGGAGATTACCTCACAGATTCTTTCACGAATAGCGAATATGCGCAAATTCAATAACTTTTTCCGTTTCCCATCGTTTGGTTTACACAGAAAGCCGGCGCACGCTAGAGAAAGTCAACCGGTACTGTCATTTCCAAGAAGGATTACAATAATGCCTAAACTAGCCATCTAATGCAAGACTTCTTCATGATTTTTCAGTGCTCTCAAAACAGAGCTGTGAGATGGCCAATAATCTAGCCTTATCTGTCATATTGAAATAATGTTTTTTGCACCTAAAGAGATTGCATTTAAGATGTGAGGTCAACCGGGCAAAACAGTGCACATAAGTGGAAAATGTTTAATGTCCCTGGCTGAAAATCAGATTGGTATCAATACAATGGTCCAGGGAAGCTGTATTTTTCAATTTATTCAAGTCTAAATAGGAATAGCTGAATTACTAGGGGCTGGAACTCTTCAGTTTACGAATAGCAGTGAACGATCGACCTTGGGTCAAGACGTCAGTATTTTTTTGAAACTTACGATATAAATAAATAAGCATACCTCCGGCTTATTTAAAATGATATCATTTTGATTTACTACTGTCCTTTTTTAAATTTTTATGATTACTTGCAGAGTTAAGGTTAGAAGACATCTTACTGGAAGTAAAAGGATGATAGACTGATGCCCATAAAAATGATGAATCATTTCTTCACTAGCTTTCCAAACCAACGAAAGCTCCAGCTACTGTAAAATACAAGCCGGCTGTCCCTTACGCTCACGTACCAACTTTGGAGCAACGTGGAGACACCGGGGGACAGCGTTTTCCCGAAGTGAGGGGTTCAAGCAATAGTCCTGTAAGAGGAACCAACACGAACAAGTATGAGCCAAAGACACAATAAGCCATGCACACGACTTACACAAACGATAGAAAGACGGCGTCAACAGCACAGCAGCACGCCTTGTTGCGCAAGTCAAACTCAACCCGTGCGCGCTCCCTGCTCTGGATCGCACTTTACACCATTATATCAATATGTAACAAGTCCATGCAAAGACCTCTCGTTTACAGTTGAAGTCACTTCAGTGTATAAATCCTTTTGGAGGCGTTTGCTGGACAGACAGTCACGTCTATTATCTTGATAGGTCAGCTTAGTTTTTGCTGATGAGTTTATGACACATATAAAGTGGAATAGTTCTAAAGTTAGTTCTGAAGAGTTAAATATGAATCTGCCTATTTACAATTGATTACATCCTATTGAAAACAAAATACACCCTCGGTTAATATAATTCTCGTATTAAGTCTGCTTTAGTCACATTCCATGACAGAAGAAAGAACGCAGCAGAGCGTCGTAGCCGTAGGCCACACTAGCACAACACTTGGTGGGAACTGTTTTTCTCTTTTATACCTGGATAATCGCATAAGGCATTAAAAACAAGAGACCAATATATAATGTTACAACTCCCAGAGAGAGATTGCTTGTATGGAGTTCTAAGTGGCAGACATGGTGTCAAAGATAAAACACTGTTGCGTGAAAAATGGCATTTGGAAATCTGGAAAACTGCATTTACTCGCAGAAAGCGCCCACTTACCACAGAGCTAAAATGATATTAAATACTGATGTGATTGCAAGGAAAATTACTGTTATACTTCAACCTAAACAATTAGATACTTACCGGTAGTAATACGACCGCGATTGTAAATTTGCTTTTGAAAGCTCGACAGGATCCCTTTAAAGATCAGAACCTTTGACACAACGACAGAATACTTACCATTGCGGCTGGTTAAGCTAACTCTTTAGGGGGGTCGGAAACTTGTTGAGCGTAAAATATTTTTATCATCATATCAATGATTTTTCTCTGCTCTTTGAAAAGAACAATCTGTCTTAACAAGCAAAATACAGATATCATGAGATAAGAAGAGTCTAAAATAACTGCCTTAGCCGAAACTCTTCAGTTGCTTGACATCATTAGGGCTAGATAAAATGCGACGTTTTGAGCCGGTTTGCTCTAACGTTAGTTGCAAACATGCAGTAATCATACTACAATTAATCTGATCCACGTTTCACGTGTTCGAATGGACTGCCCATCATGTGAACAATTTTCTTCAACTAAGTTTTATTCAACAATGTTTCTTGCTGTCGACCGAACAAGCATTCCGTCGGCAATATCATTCCAGGATCGTTAGACTGTAACAACAAACCAATAACGTCTGTCTGAGAGACTTTGGTGGCAATTTCTCCAGGGAGCTTTATAAGTCCACGCAGGAAGCTGTGCTCAAAAAGTTTCCCTTGACCGCTTTGTTAAAGCGGGGTAAAAGACAATCTCGATGTCGTATTCCATTCTTGGTGTTTAAATATGGTAAGGACATGAAATCGTAAGCCTTCTCTGAAATCTTGAGTGCTTTGAAGTGGCTAAATCAACACTTCAGACAAGCATTTTTAGACTTCTAGTTGGGATCCTCGAGAGCAACCCAAAACTTTTGATAAGTTTGTCCACATTATTAAATGTTTTGTGCGTCGATAGGTCTAGCAAATGGTTTCAGCTTTACTGCTGTAGGCTGTATGGCCTATTTGTTTAAAGACTTGACGTCTATTTGATACAAGGAACAGGGCATGCGTTGCCTTTTTAGTGAAAATCCCAGTTGAGGCCAGCATGTTTAGCCTCGTATCAAAACCCTCGTCTATGTTATTTTCTGGTATCCGGAATAAGATAGTCTGACTGCGCTCATGGAAGGCTTCTGCTGAATCGCTATTTGGTGTACAAATCGAACACACGAATTCGTGATTGAAAGCAATTCTGGGCCGCAAGAGACTTGTTAATGTCAGCTGCCTAGCTTTTCAATGCCGATAGAACCGTTTCAATTTTTGACGGCAATGTGCGAATGGCCTCTGATAACAAGCCATAAACTTCGTACTTCATGCCAAAAGTAAAGTTGTATTGATCTTCTAAAACGGAGGATTTGGAGTCATTTGTGAACGGTAGGACGTTTGCCTCATCAAAACCGTCATTTGACCGGAATTTGAGCCTGAAGTTGTATACGAACAGTATATTATTTATCTTGGTAAACCGCCGATCGTGAAGAGTGGAATGCATATTTCGACCAAAAATTGCTACTAGTTGCTGGCGATCAGTCGCTCAGCAAGAGAGTTTTCTTTTCCAGTTGATTCGGATTATTTAAGGCCAGGATCAATGTTACAAAGCCTACTGGGAATAGCTGGATGAACTAAATCCAGTCTTTACGTTCACAGACAGATTAGGTTGAACCAGCAGCAGATCTGACGTGGATGTCAACCAATCCTGACTGAGAGCATATTGCCCTTTAATGGACCATTTTGTTCGTTATTTTCATAGATAGTTAATTAAAAGGCAAATCCGATTATGTGGCCACCACGTAGAAAGGTGCTGTAATGGCTGATTAGACGAAAAACAAACGCTGAGCTGAAATGTACGAGTGGAGGAGCATGTGTTGAATCGCTTGTAATTTCTTCTAGTCTGGTTGTTAGCCATGCTTATAGATGGTAACCACAAAGTTTGTGACACTGCGGCAGAAAACTGAATTTATCTACAACGGACTGTAACCCAATATATTGCTAAATTTAAGTGATTATCACTGTTAACTTTTTCAAATATCGTCCTTGTTGATGAGTTTCTTGAGATAAACTGTAGTATGTAAAATGTTCATGGCAACTGTGTCCGTCAGTAGGTGAATGACTGCAGATGCCATATTTACACTGGAAAATGACCAGTTTCTTTGAGAAAGCCCTTTGATTATGTTGGCAATGAAGTTTTTGTGAAGACTTTTTTGACCGCTGTTTATAAATGTTCCTAAGCTTCCTCTAGTTTTGTAGAGAATCTGCCTCCGTTCGGTCTTGCAAACAGTTAATCAGGTAAAAGTACAAGAGTTGTACTTCTTCAGTGATGTATCTGAATAAAAATTGGGCAGATGTGTATCGTTCCGTTGTTTTATCGGTAATAAGGTCAACGTTGTGCTCGAGTAACATCTGATACTTTTAAAGATGTCTCATCCTTTAAAACAATCCGGCTTGGGTTCAGCTGACGGAAACGCAATGTAAGGTGCTAGGCGCTTTAGGCACGATATACGCGATTAATGTTTCAACGATTTACAGGATGGGTATCGATTTTATGCAGCATTTAGAAGTTTCCGCAAAGAGTGACACATATCAGGCCCTCAGTTAATCTGCTAGTTGCAAGCATACCCATAATGGGACATTCCACGCTCCAGTGTACCAATTGATGTACCCGGTTTCAGAAGTTGAATGACTCATGGAAGAACCAAAGTTTTCTCTCCAGTTCAGTCCGAAGTGATCTGACTGGAGTCAGCCAGTAAGGTGATGCGTGCACGTTGCCTGAACAATGTCTGAATCGACTGAGTAAGCAGTTGTTCTCAGTGATCGTACAGCACTATAATATTTATTTTGGGAGTGCCTCCTGGTATTCCGGCCTTTGAGTGTGATGTGAAACTAGTGTGTATACAACACACTGTACAGCAGGAGTCGAGCTCGGCATTCATTACCCACTTGCGTTTTGTACCAATCCATCTTTCCATGTGGCGATGATTACCTTGCACTTATGCTATCTTATGATCTAATGACCATCTGGGCGTGATCTGCATTACCTGTGTGGTTGAAAAATGCATCCCTATGTCCTTTACATTTGCTTCTGCTGCACTTTAGATTTTTGTGCCAATGACTTTAAGGATGCTACGATTATCTCCAGTACCAATAAACTTTAAGAAACTTAGCGCAGCTGTCTTTGAAAAACTTCCATTGTTCCATTCATAACCTTTAGCGAAAAATGCCTCGTCAGGTTTCATAAATCACACCTCAAATATGAGTCTCAATGCATGATCGTAAGTGACTGTTTTTATTGAATACTCAACAGTATCCATCAAAGGAGTTTGAAGTTCATTTGCGGTGGAAGCTAAATCCCGTATGTTCCGTCTGTTAATGCCTTCTTGAGTTCCCGTAGAGTGTCCAGATCGCTTTCATTTTTGCTGAAGCACTGATCAAACTTCTGGAATTTTACGACTTTATTACACTAGCAGTTTCACTCAATTCCACACCAA
Source organism: Paragonimus heterotremus (assembly GCA_013368495.1). Taxonomy (NCBI): domain Eukaryota; kingdom Metazoa; phylum Platyhelminthes; class Trematoda; order Plagiorchiida; family Troglotrematidae; genus Paragonimus; species Paragonimus heterotremus. Next base: position 118,311 of record LUCH01001135.1, on the reverse strand, counting down.
CGAGAATGATAAAACAATCTCTTGACAGCCAGTTTCGCAGAGAACACGAACGATACACAGATGGACGATAACTACTTTCAGCGACTGTAAAATACAAAATGACATGGTGGATAAAGTTAAGAGGTTCGAATTGTTCGAGCACAGTTGTAAACAGTATAGAAACAATATTGTAAGCCTCCATGTGAGATATACATAAGGAGGTAACTCCGAAGGAATTCTATACGACCTACACAGTAATTTGAAATGGTGATCAAAAACGCAGATATGATTGCATTCCACTTTTTGGCTGAAGATGCTAAACCTAGGCAACGCGTATTCAGTAACCAGCGCACACTTTTGTGAGGCCACAACTTGGTAGTAACGAAATTACTCAAACGTCTTGCCACTAATCGCATGATATTTAGTGTTTTGGCTCTGTACGCTTTAATATTTGCCTCAACATTTTCAGTCCTCTTGACTTAAAAGATTATTTGCATGCACCAGACTTTAAAGTGAGGAATTTATTTGTATTGAACTGGTTGATAAGGCACAAAATTTTACATGTTCTCTGTAATATAGACTTGATTCAGAGCAGTGTGTTTTAATCGGCAACTGTTGTTATTCTCTCAAGGATTCTTTAATTTGAACATAACATAAGGATAAAATTAGAAATCGGTTGGTCAGTTTTGTTTCTAACAACGTCTTATTTAACTTAGAACGTTTCACGCGAGAAATGATCCCTATAAGTGCAACTCTGCCAACAACCTTCCGTGAACATGTACATGAAGTCTTCTAAAGAATAGTTCACGTACTGTCTGTATACATGCCGCCGATACCACCAGTTCTATTCACCCTAACCAAATAATTGTGCAATGTGGTATTCATGTAACATAGTTCTTTTCGTGTCTTAATCTGATGTTTTTTTGACCCAACGTTTCTTTTAAACCTCAAATCTTTTCACAAGAAGTTATTATCTCTTTCACATTAATAAAAAAATAAAACGTCCAGTTGAGTCCTTCTGAAGATTCACTTCACTCGTTTATTGCCTTCAAACTGTTCTAACGGCCGTCTTCGATCATCGTGTACACTGACAACGATAAGGCGGATAGAGTGTGATACAGTCATCCAGAAGTATTCTTAGAACCTCCGATTGACATGAATATGTCTTTTATCTATATGGTTGTTAGTACAGAATATATAAACCTTTGTGGGTTAGCACTTTGACTGAATTTCAGTGCAATGGTTCTGTAAAAACGTCTTTATGTTAGCAAACAGAATATGACATTAAACGTGTTCTTTGGTCAGTCAGCTAGTAACTTGTGTTATGCGCTTCATTAATATATTAATTAGCTCAAAACTTTTATTTTTTATTCCATTGTGGTAAACGGATTACCCCTCATTATCAGGATGTAGCATATGTCCACATATTCGACAGGCTGACCCTCGTGTTGGAAATTGTACCTTTGGTTAGATGATATGGATTGCTTTTTATGCAATTATTTATTATCAGTAATACTACAGTGTGACCAGTCCATCAAGAGATCACAAATATACTTTGGCGTATTTAAGAATGAGTATTCTAGTGTCCTTAACGCAGAACACATTTGGTCATTCTGTCAGTCGAAAGATATTTTAGTGAATCTCGTGGTTGTGATAATCTTGGTGTGGTTAGCTAATTTCACGTTCATGGTAGGTACAAATGTTGTGCTTGCTACGATCGTGGGAACTCAGGATAGGAAAGGCTTAGTGCTCATAGGTGGGGTATTTTTGAACAGACAATTAAGTCGAACCAATTTTGCCTTGAATTGAAATAAACAGTTATTAACCAGTCCTGAGCCAGAAAATTTTGCGTTATTTGCCAAATTTTCATACGCAGTACCGTCGTTCATTAGTCATGTCACTCGGTTGCAATTTGCTGTTTGCCGCAGTGAAATTACTATACGCTTGATAGACGTTAATTGAAGTTCGAGGTCTTCTTTTTTTACAGTTCTTTAACTCCGTCCAACGTGTGCTTTTTATTGCCGACAGTTTGAAATTTACATGTTTCTCTAAAGTGTCTTTTGCTTCTAAGTTTTCTGATGTACATGCAGATGTAACGAGGCATTCTTATTTCCTTCTAACCTATCGATTCTCTATAAAATTAGTGTGTCTGTCACAAGGTAACAGCTTACTTGCTTCGGATGAACAGAATCCACTTTAGATTCAGAGCTTACATTCCCACAGGTACAATAAAGATATATGAACCTAAAAACAGATCTCATGCTACCTGAGCTGAAGCAATCTTCTGTAGTCAGTTTCTTCCATGTATAATCTTATGAGACAAAGCGAATCGGAATGTCACTCAACGGAGCAGTCTTTTGGAAAAACAAAGCGTTATAAACGATGGTTTTTCTGAAGCAATTGAGGCAAGATATCATCTATTTAATCACTCTTAATATGAAGCTTACTATTCGGAATCTATCTCAAGATGCGTTAAGAAGTTCGTGTAATATGTTGTAAGTAGTTCCTCAAAGCGGTTGGGGGATATTTACTGCCGCATGAAGACATTTTATATGATCTTATTAACTGAAAAATACATTCTTCCATTACATATATGAAGGAAAAATATTAACTGAGCAAAGGTTATCTTGATTTGTGACGAAGAGAGATAGGCCTGTCCAGTCCTAAGCTAACAGGTTTGAGCTTGAGATTACTTTTGTCAACCGAGAGATACTGCGTGAAGTTGGACCAACAATGCCTTGATAACCGCCACCATCTCGCGGTTGTGACTGTTTAATAAAACGTTATGTAGCCTGGCGATAGTCACTTGTATGGCTCGTTGTGACTAAATGTTTCATGAGTAAGAACATAGAGTCTAAATTTAAGATATCGGTCGCGTTGCCTCATCGTTCGCAGTCGCCTTTCTCATCCGGCAACTTCAGTCCGTTCCACTAGTGTGCAAGATAAAACAATGATACGTGAAACTAAGTTGTTGAACTTCTTGACGGAAAACGTTTGAGGAAGTAGATATCAATCCTCCTTGTAAAAAGTTATAACCATAACCCAATAGTGAAAATAATGTGACTAATAGCCAACATCAAATTTTGCTAGACAACTTCAAGGTTGGCACCACTCTGAAAATGAGATTATTGACAGTTCTCCTTTTCCAGCTGAACTGGGTTTTTGCCATTTTTTCAAGGCAAAAAGTGTCCATATAATCAATAGCGTTACTGTAGCCCCAAAATAAATTTGTTTATCTATCACTTTGTCTCAGTATATCGCACTTTCTGCGACTGAATGTTTTTATGCAATCGATTTATTAGAATGAACAAAGAAATTGCCTGTCGCGAAAGTTGTTCACTTTCCGTCGTGAAGCATTGTTTACAGATAATTCAGTGTTTCAGACTGAACTGTGTAGAATGCAGTTAGGATGACATAAGGATTGATGTAATTATGTTAGTTTAACGCTTGAAACTTCAGCTGATAAATTGTCTTTTGTCCTTTTCTCTGTTTTGATTAACTGAACATGCGTATACAAATACAAAAAAACAGCCTATGAATGGAAATAGGAAGGGTTGTTAACGTTATTTAGAAAAACACACATTGACTTCAATATGTCGGATTTGTAGAGAAATCTAAACTGTTGGAAAACTTCACTTACCCTGTCTGACTAAGTGCTCGCTCCACAAATTCCGCAAGACTGATTAGATCAGTTAGGAACTTAGGTGTTTTATTTTTCAAGGAAGTTTGATTGCAATGGGGCTTAGCTGATGTAAACAAGGAGTACATTCCTGTTTAACCGTTATGTTAATCTCGGAGTGTTAGGTCTACCATTACTATCTTGAAAGAATCAGTGGCTTTTATGATAGTTCCAGTAAACTAAATTTTTGAGTTACTCACCGGGCTGTTTAAGGGGTCTCACTCAGAATGTTTTAGCATTGAGTTTAAATTGCTAGTGCGCTCCCGTCTAAAGGCTAAATATCCAAGTTTGCTATCTTTAGTTCCTGGAAGACATGACTCAAACTGAGAGGGTGGATCACAGAGCTAAAAAATGGCGTACAATACTACGTTTTTCAACCTACGCAAATAGGTTGCTCAAGCTAGTGGTAATTCTCAGTACATTGCCGGTTAATTAAAGGATACTTGGCTTTAGTATACAAAAGTTATTTCAACCCTGACATTCTCTAAATCTAAATACTTGTACCTGACAAAACCAACCATTTATGAATTGATCCGCTGAAACCACATCAATCAAGTCGTCTGACTTGCACAGAACACTTTTGGGTGTCCCGGTGTCTTCATTTTGGAATAACTTACCAGAATCTGTTGTTAGTGTTTCATCGGTAATTGAACTCAGGCGCAAGTTTGATACACAGAACATCAAACTAAGCATTAAGATAGTCTGATAATCAGTATCTTTGAAGTAGACTAAGGATACTTATGACGTCTCGAATTTGAAACTGGGCAACTGTTCCTTCTCGTATGTTGTAGTGCCACTGTTCTACGTTTGATAAAGTTTGCGTTCCATACCTATTTTGTTCTCACTTCTCTGCCCTTCTCTTTCATTGTTTTTTCTTCTGACAACTCTCGAAAGTCGAAACAATCTTTCGAACTTACTTCCCTTTCGAAACCATCCAACGCAGATTAGGGTGTACACAAATTGTCTCAGCTTTCTCTAATCAGGAAATTTCCTGTGAACCTTACTGATTCTACAATGAACTACAGTGATAACTGACATGGCGTGTTTGCACTATTCCTCTAGAGGCAGGTAAATTCTTTTTTGAACACGAACTGAACAGCCGGACCGTTGTATTGCTGGATCCATTGGTTGCATAGTTAAACGAATAACTCAGGCAACCATTCAAGAATTTCGTTGTATGGTTGGACGGCGTTTTTTGACACGTGTTACCTATAAAACGTGACACATCAGTTATTTTGGTTTTTGACTTGGAATATCTTTCCATAAGTAATTCAACACAAACACGATCTACGGTCGGTTGTGTAATCAAAGGTACCGGCAAAAAGCTTGCTGATTCGTACAACGCAAGTTCAAGTTCGTATGTTGTATACAGTTATACAGAACTGTACAGAGACATTGCCAATTCTAGAGGGTGATTTCTCAGTCATGTGATTATTGCCTTCTGAAGTTACCACAGCAGTAAGCCCACGTGACGATCCAGTCAAAAGCATCTGTCTAACCCTCCACAGTCAAGTCATTCTTGTGCGGTTAAAATTGTAATGTTTCAATATTGGGGATATCTGTGATCTTGTTCGTGGTACCGTAGTCCGATTTCAATGAACCATTGGTGAACGACAGTGACCAGCCGCAATGTAACAAAACTGATTTCATAGCTATCGTTTAGTTTTTTCTGATCCAAAATTGAGAATGCAATTAGCGGCTTTTTCCTTTCAAGTGCCAATAGTTTTCTTTTGTTACACACTGAACAAATGACAGAATATACTCATCTACGGGAGGTTTGTACAGGGTGTTTTTTTAAATTAGGGAATGTCATCAGATAACTATTTTTATCTTGGTACTTCTGCTGTAGTTTCTATAGTAGAAGCTTCTTCGCTGAGTTCACTACTGGATACTGCGTTCTCTATACAGTTGTATGCTTGAAAGAAAAACTTCAGACATATAAAACAATGTTTGCGATAAATCAGTCATGCCAAATGTACAACAGAACTTCCTAAACATAGTCAACAAGACCACCTTAAGGAATCATGAAAAACCTTCTTTTTTCAAAAAAGAAGGCAATAATTTTGATGCGGAATTAGCTCGTGTGACCAGCCAACACAGTTGAATATTCAAGAGTCCATTTATGTCCTCTTTGCATGGTGAATGGGCACCATCAAACGAACGATCTTTTCAAATTTCCTATTTTTCAATAAACTTGACCCAACTTCATTGAGGACTACCAGGAAATATTTCATGATTAAACTGCATCTCACATCTGTACTTTGTCGAGTACCGCGGCAACAGCTGTTTACTATAAAATACAATATTTCCCCTCTATTTTTCTCGTTACGAATCCAAAATATTTATAACTGTAGATAAAGATTATCTAAAGCATACTAATTACGCTACTTTGAGAGCAACAATCCCACAAAATGAGACGCACGATGTAATTCAAAATGTCACTACTCATTTGACGTGTATGTCCTCCTTCATAGACTTCAAACTATATTCTCCAAATTTCAGGATATTGCATTTACCTTATCTGAAACACACTTTACTAATGATGTATTCCATCGATATTCATCTATTCGCACCAGTATTTAACATTTGCCCTGCTTTTACAGGGATAAAAATCATAGTGTCGTAAGATATCCGCACCAAATTTATTACGACTGAAGTCAAGCAGTTTGGGCGTCGTGTTTAACATGATAATGACGAATAGATTGAAACTAACACAACGGTAACAGCAGGTTGTTATGCCCTACGTTTCAACCACCTCGAGCGGCCTTCCTCACCAGTGTTGTAATCGAAATGGAATTCAATTACAACACTCCTGAAGGAGGCCACTCGAGGTGGTTGAAATGTAGAGTACAATAACTTGCTCTTAACGTTGTGTGATTCCCAATCCATTTGTCACTTATAGCTTTGCACTTTAAACAGAGAAGTCAGAAACGGTTTTTTGCACAATGCCACTCTGAAGCATATTTCGCTGCATCTTATTACTGCAGGCTATATGTTTGTATAATAAAGTCCATTGAATATTGTGCAGCCAGAGAACAAAATCAACAAACACGAATACACACACACTCAAACAAACCCGTGCAAATCAGTTACAAGTGCAATCTGGTACTGGCAGACAAGTCTTTCTGTACGCATTAGGGTGTTCCATCCTGCAAGAAGAATCTGTCCAAGAGGAACAGTGGCCAAAGAAATGTCAATCGGCATTTGTAGAAAAATTCAGCAAGAAAAATGCCAGCCGCCGCGATATATTCATCAACTTCCAAACCGAATGTCCACCTCCATTTGTCATACAGGGGTGACAACATTGACACTCTATTGAAACCCCCTCACGACGGCTATGGGATACACGTTCTATGCAGCCTAGCCGGTCATGCTGTTCATCAACACCCGAAATCCATCATCACTTCCGAAAATACCGCTACCGCCCAACGCAAAATCTTACATCATCTATGGACTCTCGTGTGAGTGTCGGGTCACTTACATAGGCAGAACGTACCAGGAGTTGCGTATTCGGGTCAACAAACACATTCCAATTTGGAGTCACAAACGCCCATCGATATCACAATACCGGACTCTAGTCAAAATGTGACAAGTCACAGAGAAACAGCGTCATCAATCGCCCGCCACTTGTTGACATTTCGACACAACCGAACCTGGAGATAACGTTAAGGCTTTGTTACGCAACAAAAGGTTCTCGGATGCGGTAGCAATTAGTAAATGGAAGTCACTCCTCTGCATACAGAAAGACGTTTTCGTCATTACCAGATTGCCCTGGCAACTGATGTGTTTGGATATGTGTGAGTGTGCGTGTTTTATGTGGTTGTTGAATTTATTATTTAACTTCACAATATCCACTGAACTGCTTTATGTACCTGATGTGATGCAGCAAAATGTTCTTGAGAGATGCATTATGCAAAATACTGTTTCTGACTCGTCTGTTAAAACTTGTCACCTGAAAGGGTTGCTTTGCTTTGCACTCTGAGTTGGTTGTCACAAACAGGAACTCTTCAAAAATTCCATTTCGCCAGTTTTATCTGACCTTTTAATAAACACCATATACCTTTGACCCAGTTGATTTCCACTTACCTGATGAATTTGTTTATTGCTGAGTAGTCGGACAGCTTGGTTTACATGATTGCAAAATTGCTGATGACTCATCAAAGCTTTCGCATTCCTATAGGCTACTTAGCCAACTTCTAATGAATATGGTCAGCAGGCTCTGAGTCAGCCTATGTTGGTGCTCATCAGTAGTGCATATCTGTTGTTAACCCTCCTAAACCATACGCTTGTTTGTCCTTGTTATCGTACTGCGCTTGACAGAATTTGGATTTTACACTCCGATAATAATTAACACGAAAATCTCGGTCCCGAATAGTACTGCGACTGGCCCCGTATTCGCTCCCAAGGCAAGCCAAAAGACGCGTACGAAAAAAATAGCTTTGTTCTGCCCCAAAACGTGCGCGACAAAGGCGACAAACACGAAGTGCTTATATGGTGCGCATTGGCCTTAAAAACATTCCCGAATCGTAAAAGAGAAGGACGTTTACCGAAAAAAAATAGTTAGGGTCACTAATGGGCACAACGGAGTAAAAGGTCTGACGAGTATAAACTAGCCAAGGCCACCCTCTCGACCGCTCTGAGCCAGTTCTCTAACTAGGACACAGTCAATAGTTTTTTTCTTTCTCACGACGGGGACGCCTCGGGACGGTAACAGGGTGAGCGCCCTAACAATATCCCTGTCGTCACAGTTATTCATCATTGGCCATATTTTCATGAGTCATCCATCTTGACCAATATATTAGTCACTAATGAATGTGGCTATGTGTTTACATATGATAACTCGGTCGTATCTAATGTGAGGTCAGTGGAGTAGTCGTCAATATGATGTTCTCATGAAAGCGTGATCGGAGTTTTGATTCCGGCCGTAGCAAGAACATGTAGTTCTGAAGGACCGAACGTAGGTACAGTGATTAGTTTCAAAGTAGCTGGGTGAAATTTTATGAGATTGCGAAAGGTGAAATATACTCTATCATTTTTACGTTGTGTTCGCTTTTTTGACAATATCTTTATATTTTTGCGTCGTTCTTTCAAATGTGCATTAGAAACCAGTGGTACCTTTTCATCTGCTTAAACTCTGTTCATTGTTTCTAACCACAAACAATCAGTCTGTCACGAACTTTCTGGTTCTTCTGACCAGACACTTAGTTCGTTTGTTTCATTCTACCAAACTTATTACTGCTTGCAGGGGAGTTTTAATACGGTGGCCTGCTAAATCCTATTTGTTTCGCTACCGTTGTAATCAACTGATAGGAAATTAAGTAACCTTAAACGGTTTTTAAAGTCGTGTGCTTGGAAACTCAGAAACATATATATATATATCCTACATTATCTACGAACCTTTTCGTGTTTTTGTTGTCCTTACATATATGTGTGCGTTGTGTTTTAATTCATCTGTCGGGTGTAATGAAGTACTTGTTGTTTGGTTTGGTTACCTGTGAAGTCAAAGTTTCCTTTCAATCAAAGTGTGAAAATAAGTCAATTTGTCAATCCTGAACGGTTCCCATTAACCTCACTTAAGTTAACTTTATATACTACCGAATACCATACTGAAACTCATAGCTCCTTCGAAACAGTTCAGAGTGGCATCTTTAAAAACTCTAACTTTTATGCGTTCCAAACGCACACGAAATATTTGCCAACGTTTTGCTTTCTAAACTTGCTCAAACACAAAGTACAAGTTAACATTTTGATTAATCCACTAATGTCAAAAATGATTTTATAGAACTTTTCGCAAGGTCATTAAAGTACATGCACAACTGATTATTCAAAGTGCTTGTTGTGTGTTAGCTCATAAATTTTAATGAAAGCCACTTCGAGCGCGCAAAACAACACAAGACAGAAGGGATGCTACACAAAGATATTAACTGCGGAGCAGCTCAGCCGAATGAAAATCTTAAATTGAGAACATCGGACGACTAACACTAATACTTGATAAAACATGTTCACAGTTGATAGTGGACTCTTGAATACCATTCCTCGTCGGCAGCCGTTAATTAACTCACTGAATTCAAGTTTTCATCACCATTAATGGATCATCGAAGGGTTCACTGTGAAGGTTTGTGTCTCTTCTCACAGTTAAGCAGACATACCGGCCATAAGCTACAAAACTCATTATCCGCACCGTTATGACCTCATAAATTCATGAAACCAGGAACAGTGAATATAGATTGAAGCATACGCCGTGATTTCTCGTAATTTACGATGCGATGTCATGAACTGCATTAATGTACTGAGTAAAAAACTTTAAATAAATCAACCAAAACAAACACTGCATTCGGTTTTACAGGAGTAAACTTGCACCACCACCTGTAAGTCGACTTAAAAAATAATTTGTAAGAAAATGTTGGGTAAGGCAGACACGCAAACATTCAACCTTAAAAGGGAAACTGTGATCTGTAACAGTCGGATTAAGTGGTTTCACCACGTACGTTGTCGTCAGCACAGTGAACATTAGATTTTTGTGAGGATTTATCTACATCAGCAGACTACGTGTCATAAGATGAGGCTAATTTCTGCTGATTTCCTGAGCTTTCGGTAAAAATCAGAAGTTTTCTTGCTAAACCTTTTAACATTTTCGGGCCAACTGGGGGTGAAAATCTGATTAGTTTGTTTACTGTCCAAACTTGCTAACGAATATCTCAGTTACAGAATTCCCTAGCTGAAATCCACGGTCGTTGCCTTGATTTCAGCGAACCAACAATTAGTCCTTTGTGTCCAGCGTAAATCATTTTGGTCTCCTAAATACTTTACCTACGGGCAATGAAGTTTGGTCATTTCACACAACAATACGTTAGTTAAGATTCCTTTGATATTATCGATCTACTGCGACATTCTAGGGTCAAAAAGTGAAGTTCATTTGCGTTCACAATTTTGAACATCAGAGATTGTCCGTATTTTACATCTTTCCGGGGTTAATCTCAATATTTGTGCTGATTTGTAAATCCAGTGTTATTCTGCAGCTTGACACAGACTATTTTACTGTCTTTCTCCACACCTGCAGTAATATCCAGTTAACTGTGTAATGCTAACCAAAGATTCAAAATTATGTATGCGAATCTGACATACGGTCAGAACAGAGAGCAGAGGTTGTATTCAAAGGTGTCTTACGCAACGCGTAGCAATATTAAATACAGTTGCTTTTCTTGGTGAACTGACTAACGGTTGATCCGAGATCTCCGTGCAGACTGTTGACGTAGCTGTCTGAAAGATAAATAGAACAAATTTACATGACCTGCCAATTCAAGTTTGATTTACACAGGTTTTCAGTTTCACTCACACCCGGCTGAATATCCGAGGACTTTTGTGTAAACCACGCATGAGAAAGAACTTTGATGTTTGCAACTGAAGGCCTTCACAATCTACAACAGTGCTCTCCAACGGATTTTAAAACAAGTGTTTTTGAGCACCGTGTATAACAAGTTGCCAAGACAGTTAACATCTGATAGATCACAGGGTAGATGAATTTTAAGCTATGTGTATATTCACTAGGTGAAACGAACATAACTTGTTCATTTGTGTGTAAGAATGACCAACGAAATTGTTTACAATGTAAAAACGACTCAAGACCATCTAATTTGGCATTTTTATAGCTCATTCACAACTATCTATTTATTACATAGCCAGTGGGACCGACAGGGAAAACATAACTCCCGGTGTTTCTAACTTTCGTGGAGCCGGTGGCCTAAGCTTATAAGAAAGTACGAAACTAAGTGTAGTGTATGGTATAGAGGAAGTATCAGATAATATTTTCTAGGAAACCTCGTTATAATCTTTGGGGTATTTAAAACAAATTAATCAGAAGAACTCAAGTAAACCGCCGTTGTTGTATTTAAGAAACACCTAATGAGAACGATGTATAGCCTACAAAAGATTTTAGAAAGAATACAAACAAATACGAAAGCAACCCAAGGTAACTAAATAAAAAAGTGTAAAAATGAGAGAGAGCGCCTAAATGAGTGGAAATTCTGTGTTTACATTTCAATGTGTTAGACAACCAAAGTAATGTGAACATGGTTACGGAAGAGTTCGTCGCTGTGAAGTGAGCAACTTAGCCTGGACGAAATGGACCTACCAAGCTACTATACTACCGTCATCATTATCATCATCATCACAGACAGAAATACACCAGCGGTTCACACTGATGCTTAACTGCCACAAAACCACAAAGAAGAGGAAGAATCAAACGCCGTTTAGGAAGAGAGAAGAAAAAAGGGAGAGTGGACCTAGTCACTGAAAATATCTATGTCTCTATTCAAACATACAACAACAAGACGCCTACATCTTGCAAACAAACAACCGATCTGTAAATGAAAGTGAGGCGTCATCGACAAGACAGCTTCCTTATTGATTTCACTACCCCGCGTCATTAAATGCACTCACCTATACGACCGTAATGTATGTTTGAAGGGATTAGAAGTCACTATGCACAGAGAAGTGCCTGTTGAGTTTACTAATTACAAACAGTCTTACAATAGATATAAATGTGGTCAACGGATAGATGGGCTAATAATTAGAATTTTGATTTCTGAGTCCTAAACTATTTCACACACTTGTTAGTACAGTTGGCCTTCAACATGTTGCCAGTGCTTCTGAATGCAATGCACTTTAACATAAGTGTGCACTTTTACAGATCGCACACTGTATGTCAGTTTATTTTATATTTTCTGACGGCTGATCTCATCAGATGTTAATTACATTTGAGTGTGTTGATATTCGGAGAACATTGGCGTAACTTCACCAGAACGTTTATAACGAGAACACTGTTAAAAGTAATCTAAATCTTTATAGCCGAAAGTTCATTTGTCACCATTCTTAGTGGTTTAACTGGCCTAGAAATATATGATCACACTGTTTTGTCATGATTCTTAATGCGAATATCAGTGACAGAATGAAATTAAACTTGATATAAGGCATAGAGAATTCTAATTTGTGCAAATAGAATCAGTAAATGATCGCTCGCGAATGCCAGCTACTGCTCGAGTTCCTTTAGTCCGCCCTATTTACTAGGAGGTTATAGTTTAAATACTATACAGATAAAATCATTTTAACTCTTCGTAAAATTTTAACACAAGATTACATTTTTTGCCAAACTCTAGAATTCAATCGGTGCTGCTGTTTGTATGAGTTGGAAACCTCATATCTCGTGCACTGTAAATCTGAGAAGAAATCGAGTTGATAACCTTGTTTTAAAAGGATAGCCTGTTCACTCAACCAACTGCATTTTTTGCGTTTTTGTTCATTCGAGAGATGATTGCTCGCCGTCTGAGTTGCTTTAACCCCCATAATCATCATCATGCAGGGTTAACTTTAGCTCAGTCGGAACACACGACCAAATGTCGAAACACAGCTGCTTACACCTTAGTTTTCCATTTGTTCCACCAATTTCCAATTATAAGAATGGTGTGAACTATGGTTACTATCAAAGCGATGAGGCCATTGGAAGTGTGCTTTAAAAAACCAAATGTTGAGTCGCGGTCAGTATATAATGAATTTGCTACGGGGAAAGGACTGTGCGAAAGACTTATCCAAATTAAGTAAATCGGCTTAATTTTTAATGCAAGATTAGGTGTTATTGTGTACTTCTGTGAAGTTATGGCTTTTAGAAGATTACTCGATCCAATACGCATCTCCCTGGTGTATACCAAAAAACAAAAGTCTCAGCAGCTGAAATTCACGTCTGTAACGTTTAGTCAGACTGTCGTGTTCAGTCTGCCTTATGCACACAAAATGATTCATCTTCCTTAAGACCACATTACTGGAAGTTGTTCTCTGAGATAAAGGTGTGTATGAACCGCGTTCCAGGTGCCCGACCACTGACTCCTTGCAACGAGTCTTCAACCATAATGATAAAAAGTATTTCAAAACGTTTTTTCCACACGACTCAGCTTCACAAAGAACTCTACCACATATTTTGTTTATTCGTTCATTCTTGCTTACTTACTGGTAAACTGATTGAGAATAACTTTGCGAGCAAGTTGTCTCCTGTACGTTAGCTTGCTTGAACAGGCAACGTGTTTCGTACACGGCAGAAATAGCGATAATCTTCTGTGGTTAGCCTGAACGTATGCACCCTTAAATTAATGACTGTCTGAAAATATTTGCGTGGCACATTCACTCACAGTAGGTGTGGCTGCCGTATTCTGATTTTCCCGGAACTTTGATGACTATGAATTTTGGCGCACATACGTTTTAAGTATGTGTCCTTCAGTTCTTACGAGGGTGTCTAACGTTTAAAACAATCCACTCTGGTGATAGCTGTCTCGCAGGCCGGTTGAGTAGCTGTAACACGCAGACCCAATACCCCGATGAATCACACTGTACAAACTGTATGGCTGTAGCCAAACATACGCACACACACAGCTGTAAGCTATCCATGTGCTGAGGCGGCGTCTAAAAAATTTGAACCGTGCCTACAAGAACACATTGTATTCACAAAAAGTGATTTGCCACAACGCGTTTGCAAGTGTTTGATTCATGAATGTGATTGACTGAAATTTTCTCTGTGAAAGAATGTCGTACCAGAGTAGTGGCAGATTTGAAGCGATTCAATTTATTCTCAAGGTCAATCTTACGGGTATTCCTAATATCTTGCACTGCAGTGGCAGTACAGTTGGTCAGAAGCAAAATAACCCGGGAGCTAAATTAAAACGATTTAAGTTTATTTGTGTTAGGATTTCATGAATGAACGTGATTTCCTGCTGCTAATGGGTAAATAAATGAACCAATGAACAAAATAGCTTCCGCTCACATAAGGGACAATACACATTGACGGCAACAGTTAGCACCGTTTAGCCGGCGTTGCCTCGCTGTTTTCACCCGACAGTGCGTTATTTATGGGAGTGTCCACCTACCTGTGCCCAATAAACCAGTTTGTAACTGGTCGCCGATGAGAGCAGTAGTTACGTTTTAGTGGTTACTGATCACGTTAGATCGCACAACAGAGTTACAGTGGATATTGTGACAATGATATACAATACTGTCCTAACTATAACAGGTGATGAACTCAAGTTTGGTGCTAGTTTTCCAGATCTTATTGCAAACTGATCTCACTGCGAAAGTTGCGATCACTTGATAATAATGTTCCCATCTACTCACCTAACTTCCAGACTTCCTAACAGTAACGCATCGAATGACTGCAGTTCGACCTCCTGCCATTGTTATAAAAATGGCCAGTTCACTATTGTGATTACTTAATGTTAAGTTTAAGAGTTAGCTGACGTCAACTATCAATCGTCATCTTACGTAGTTCAAAAGCGGTGCGACATAATTCCACCTTGTAGTTTAGTAATTACTGCTTACTAATTAACAATATTTTTGGAGAACTTTTCAATTAAGCTTTATCGTTAAGATCGGCGCTATTTGTTATTCAACTTTTTATCGAGAGCACCACATAACTGATGGTTAACTGTCGGTCAGAATATTCCTCGATTTAAAAATGAAAGTACAGAATAAGATAGTGACTCACTTTGAAAAGCCGCTGTTTTTAGACTTGAAGAAAATTAACAAGGTGTGTACTACAAGTTGCATGCGAACAACCAGTTTGCATCCAATAGTAAGGTGTCACCGGTATGCTGTCATGTTTTTCATTGTCCCGTTTCATCAACTATACACACTTCTTTGAAAACTCAATCAAACAAGTAAAGCATTTGCGCCACTTAGTCCGATTAACTTTCATCTCATTTGATGCCCCAAAATGCATCATGAGACCAATGGTTGCAGTAATGAACACGACCTAACGTTTTGAATTAAATAATGGCCAAGTTTCATTTTTCAAGCCATTGATTGAGTGCTGTTTCTTGACCTAATGATCTATGGGTTTGGCAAATGTATTATGTCTCCATAGCTCCCCTAATCAAATCTAACTGGTTTTTGACCTCAGAATAATGAACCAGTTAAATGTTTATGACTCCGAAGTCTGGCCTTTGTTAGAGTAATTGGTAACTTTGGTCGACATGTAGATGTTCATTGAAAAACGTGTCTGATCAGTTGATCAGACTCAACTAATTCGTTGGTTCGTGTCCTGTAACTCTGTTTTCAAATGTGACGTTATTCAAAGTTCTGCCTCAGTTACAGGAAAACAAGGAAACTGCAAACTTCCCTGATGAAATCGTCATGAGATTTGGAACACTAACTTGTTGTTAGTTTTTCTCACATATTTTTGTTGCGGTTAACTCGTGGTATTTTAAAGCATTATGTCTTAGACCGTCCACTACCTGTGTTCAGGAGATTTTGAAATACCTTCGCTAAAAGTTCGTTGTCATTTCTAAGTTACAGAATTTGTTTTCAGACAGAATTATGAAACATATCCTACATTTACACTATGGGATAAATTCACAAACGTTCGCTTATACACTTAGTCGTAGCCACAAGCATGTGTTTTTAGAATATGTGCGATAACCTTGGAAACGACTTTTATTAACTCGGTGAATTTTATTTATGGCCAAGCTCGTTGACATTTTCTATTGATCGCCAGTTTGAGACGAGCGTGTGTGCGCGCACGCTTGCGATTACGTGGTGTGTTTGTCAGTGTGACAAATTTGGACTCAATCATCTGGTAAACCATAAGTAATACCAAGTTCAGGGATCAATCAGGACTATAGATTTATTAGTTAAGCTCGTCGAATTATCGATTAAGTCAAATGACGTGAAGCACATAGACAGGGCCGCTTAAGGAACTTGAGCGATAAGGTCGTACATGTACTAGAGCAAATAAGTTTGCTTACAAAACAATCTAGAAATAACAAACAAGAGTTAGCGGTAAAGTTACCACAAAGCGATGAAATGCAGAAATTGATTAAACAACGTATAATGAGAGTGTTAACTAAGAGGGTGACTCAAATTATTCATTCAAATAAGTTAGGATGCACTCACCTGAATAATTAAGTATTTCCATGCTGAGCAGACTGTCCTAACATCAATAACGTAGCTAAATAAGACCTGCATAACAGGTTCATGGGTTTATATACGTACTTTCATCTCATAGGTTACTTTTTCAAGCCGCGTGCATACAATACGGTTATCTTGACATCGGAGTTAAATGTGAATTTAAATCCGTCTTAGATGCAATGTTTTTATTGCTACAATTTAAAATTATACCTCGGGAGTCAGGAGTAAAGAGGCCAATTACGGCCCACTTGTAGAACTTTAATTAAGCGAAACAAAAGTCCTACTAGAATGAGTATACTGATGTTATACAGCTTAGTTCTGGCTTATTGGTCGTTCGTACTACACAAACGTAAGCATACACATCATCAACCTTGTATCTTCACACTCTGATCGATACACTGGCATCACCCATTGTTCTTTTTACAGGCAATCTTTTCGACGAGAGTGTTGTTAAGAAAACAACCCACGACATAAATCACACACGACATACCAAAGTTGGTTAGGTGCAATAGCGTCAGTAAATAATTATGTGAAACACATTTGTAGTGGTGTTCTCAAGATGACGTAGGATTTCTAACGGATCAGTTGTTTGTATTCGCTCCAAGCAAGAACAGCGATCTATAACGACTCACTATGTATACCCGGAAATTCGTTGTAGATTTTTGTAAAATATATAACCAGAAAACTAACAGACAGCGGATTTACACAGAGCTTATGGGCTGCTTGGTAAAAAGGTTAACAATCATTCAATGGACTACCGCCGGTTACAAAAACAATCTTCTGTGGTACTGTATCAGGACTCGTTAATGCCGGTTGATTGGTAACCGCTCGTCCTTACTAACTACAATAGTGTCTTGTTAACAGCACACTTGCCCGTTTGTACATTCATTAGATCACTTCGATTCAGAACATTGACAGATCGTGAATTTTGATTTCAGTGTATTTATTGATTACGGTTTATTGATACACACTTGTTAAGCTAGTTTGATCAAGCAACCTTTATGCTATAACGAGCGGCTTACTTAAGCTGGTTAGGTCACCAGGCGGTATATCAGTGGTCGGTAAAATTGAGCAGAGTAAGTACAAACGTACAAATAAAAGATTCTGTCTTCAGTTCTATGTAATTTCGGGTGTTGCATACAACGAACAGATCAGATCTCTATGGCCTTAACATATGACTCACTTGTTTTAGGTGTACTAAAAGATCTTTTCGTTAAACTGTTCACAAGATACCAAAGACACCAGGCACGCTCACATTTGCCAACTAACGACCACAAAACTATCAGTATCCGGTGGCTTGAAAATATTGCAAAAAAGGAATTACCAACCTAGGTTGCGAAAACTGAACACTAGATTATTTCTAAATTTAGCGTATGGACTATTTTAAACAAACGGTGTACTGGTATAGCTGTAAATAATTGGATCGTCATGAAATTAAACATGTGCTCCCGAAGTTGGTGGTCTGTCACTTTAACATGACAGAAAAATGACCCGCTGGTTCAAGCTGAAGACATAATCCTTCGGAATGCATGGTAAGAAAATCGATACTAGACTATCAGAGTGGTCTGGTTTGAATAGTAAAAAAACGGTTTAACCGATCAACGTAATGCATACTATTATTGAACCCGCGTGATATCGCTTTCACCTAATGTTTCTTCATGGTACAGCTTTTGTAAACGGTAAGGTAACAAAGGTAAATGTTGTATCAGCAAAATTGATGTGTATCAATGCACTATACACATTGAGGGATTCCCTGAGAAATTTTGACAGATTGCAGCTGCATACTTGCGTTAATCACAAGTATCCCGTGACATTACGTGTTAAGCAGCTACTAATTAGTGGTCATCAAACTGACGGCAGTTCGGCGGTCTAATTTTAGATGCGCATAAATAAAGATTCATGGGTCCGGAAAATCAATGGATACAACAGTCATGTAGACACGTCCTTTAAATGTTGTATGTAGTAGGTTTTCTTTTTATTCCCTCCTAGTGTCTAATTAGATTTCGTCAATGTTGATTAGTATCAGTGTCAGGAGAAGAAATACCTCTTTCAAACCAACATTTTTGCGAGATGTATAGTTTACGGTGTTAGGCACAAGCCTTTGAGGATCGTGCAAGAAAAAATCTGTGGCGAAAAGTTCCCAGCCAATCCCAGCTTTTACAGTGATGTTGAACCGTTCTCAGTAGTATTATTTATTGGACATCCGATGGATCAGCAAATCATATGTGAATGAACACGTTTTATTTATTTATATGTCAAACTGAAACATTATCAACATGCAGCACAGAGAAGTGTTGAGATTGATTTCTCTGATGTACGGTAGGAGGGTGATGTAACGTTTGTTCTGTACGAAGGAAGCAAACAGAATTCCGATCTTTTTGCGCTCAGTATAATCATGATTGATAGTATATTTTGCTCGTCTTAGCTACCAGGATCCACGCCGGACTAACACATACCGAACGATCTCTGGATAAATCAGCGATGCCCTTTATTGATAACATACACTCTACTGCAGTGTGTAACATGATATCAACAAGAAACATGTTGATTTGTCATACTAACAAAGTGAAGCTGACAGAAACAAACAAACGGTGACAGTTCATAACGAACGGATAATACGGAACAGGTAGTAAGTCGTACTCCTGTACGTAGGCTTTTGTACGGTACTGATCAGTGGGTGGCAAAACACCGAAGTTAAATAGGTCTTCGAAGTTTTGATTTAATAGGCCTACGTAGCTCATTGCTGTTTGTTCTGAAATGCAATTCTTTGTCATAACTTGAAAGCCGCTTGATCAGTACACTGTGCTGTGCGGGAGAGTCACTCGATTGTTTACACCATTTCATTTAGCCCATTGTGCTTAAAGATGTCATTGGAATTTTCAAGCAGAACAAAGTATCACTTACTAGTATAGCTCTGTCATGACGGTTGTTGAATCAACCGATCGATTCATTAAAACGGGAATGTAAATTTGAGGGCTGTGTTGTGACGCTGTGGTGTTCAGAAATGTTTTTCGGCGAAACGTAAAATTCCAACTATAATTTTGAAACAGAAATATTTGTAACTGCTACAAATCAGTTTACGGTGCCATGTCCATCGGCATTAATATAGATGTCTTGGTAAAGTCTGACTGGTCAGCAATACATTGTGACCAATATCAAAAGTGACTAACTTGAGCTCATGCATGCTCACGTATTACTGTAGTACTTGAAATGATCTTCAGTTTAGTATAGTGTACACTTTAATGTGTACTTCAACAAAGTCAAAAATGTTCTTGAAGCTTTTATTTCTCAGTATGCTTTTTCGTGCCCAAGACAGACATTGACATGCGCCCACACTGGGACATTCATTACAACATACGAACAGAACGTTCATTGTCGCTCGTTTGCAAATGCTCTTACCTGCATAAAGTCCACAGAGGCCAATCTAGTATACTTCTCCTACTGAGGGATAACAAAATTTGGGAAATGATACAGATTGCAAAAATGCTCAGTTCCCGTTTGACAACTAACCACAGTATAGACAAAATGCTAAGTTGTCACCCTTAATAAAATTAATCTATATACCCAAACTTGCAACAGTAAGCTACACTTTCCAAATACACTGATATTATTGCTTTTAGTGTACGTGTGTGCCGCACTTCGGAGTCATTGTTGTCTGTCTGGAATGAACAGCTACACGCTCGTCACATAACCCTGGTTACCTCAAACGATGCGGATGTTAACACTCAACTATTCAATTGAGATCATTGTAGACAGCTTGTAGAACAACGTAAGCAGTAACACTCTCAGCGCTTTCCCAGTTCGATACGGTTTTCATTAAACTATTTTTAACTGTTTTTTACCAAAACACTCACTAGTGCCTATCCTTCAGAAGTGTGTAACAATTTTTTACGTAGTTCATTTCAACGCCATTTTTATTGGTTCACACCTCTTTCCACAACTAATCAGTGACTGCATACGTCAGTGTGAGGTATACTGTTCTCTGTGCGTTTGCAAAATGAACACAGGCTTTTGACGACAAAAATATTTGGTACTCTGCAGCGGCATTACACCTTCACGTTCTCAAAATGTCCCCGATGTATCCCATTGGCAAACAGGCAGACGGTTTGCAAACTAAATCTAGTTGTTATCTAATCTCGTGGTATGCTTCACACGAGTGCGGTTGGAAGCTGTTCCATAAATGTGCAATTTTATTGTGGTCCTTTGTCACGCTAGAATTTTACTGAAACCCAACCTAAAAGTGAGATCAGAGTATGTTTGTTTTTGAAAGAAGCTTCCAGGAAGGTCTGCGGGAATGAAATAACTGTGATAATGTGCAATTGGTATATACAATTTAGAGCGAGCGAAGGTTGCGAAGGCTTAACGTCAAATGAACAATATGATGAAACTAGCTTTAACCGATTGGCTACAGTTCTGACGGTCTCTCATTAACCTGGCTCTGTTCACCATAACTTATTGCGAAACATGTTTGCCGAAGTTCACGTCACTGGTATTGAAAAGCTGACAAAAATATTAGATGGACGTGAATGCCTTCGACCGTAATAGTATGGGTCCAAAACGCTGACGTAATTATTACAAGCAGAACTTTGTCTGTATTGTCTAGCAGTTATTCACGAACGTACAACGCACTTACTATCCCGGCAGTGTTTAAAATTGCTGGTACTTATTCAAGGGTTTGGTAAATAAAAATTAACTTCAATCAAAGTCGGCTGCAATTTTCGAATTCATATAGGATCCCTGAGCTATATTTTTTTGGCAGGTAGCACCATACTTATGTTTTCCTCATGTTAATCCTCGTCAGCAAGGCTTACCTTTACTATTGATAAGTAGTTTGACGAATTTGTAGTTTCAGTTGAAGTCCTGACATTTTTCAATTGGGTCTTGCCTGAACTATCTTTGCTACATCGGACATACCATCTCTGATCCGCATTCTCATTAAGCAGGCATGTTAAAAACTGTTTTGTTGATCTCACAATGCATACGGTTTGTTGTCGTGTGGAATAACTAATTATGATCATGGGAATAACATTTGATGGAATTTTCCGAATAAACGCTCTACGATCGGTTTTCTTATATCCATCGTGTCTAATTAACGGTAGACGCTAGAAGTTAAGCCATCGTCTCCTTGCATATCACATGAGGAGGATATACTGATACCCAGTTGAGTTGACCTGAATGTAAACAGTTGCTAGAGTGGACGCTACCCTAATCAGGACTAATTTTACCGATAACGGTTATCTGGATAAAGCTTTCGACTGGTCAAAACATATTTTGTACGTACACATTTCTTAGACAGTGCACATTTTCTTTCTTTAGATTAATTAACTTTCGGCGTGTCATCTTTTTAGCTTTCTCTGGTTTTGCATCAAAATGCGTAATCAGTCGTTTCAGTTCATGATGGGAGGTGACTGTTTCCGTCTCTCTCACATGGACTGTCCAAGACTGATTTTGCTGTCGTTTAGATGAATCGAACAGACTGATGTGAAACATGGTATGGCGTCTCGTTAAACTAACTACCGATCGCTACTAGTCTCAGCAAGGATAACGAGTTACTAGACGAATTATGTTTGTCCGGTCAGTGAATTTATATAGCCATCGTTATACTGTGAAGTTACTAAAGGTGAAGATGGAAAAAAGCAAATCCAGTCTGCTGTGGACTTCATGCTAAATGGGGTTTTTTGGCTGCACCAGTTGCCAGTTCAGCGACGGAATTTTTTCAACGAACTATACGCCCAGCTTAATTACAGGACTGCCTATAACTTTTATGGTTCATTTTCCAGCATCTCAAAAGTGCACACTTGCAATAAAATTTTCTTGTTAACATAAAACCAGAAAACGATAAAACAAATTATTCCCACAGTGACCTTTAATAGAACACCGAGGAACGTAATTCATATGATCTCCCTCGGAATAAAATTTTCTATATTTTACTTACATATATATTTGAGTATGTAATCGATTTTAAATGTAGAGGCAAGTTTTCACAAAGTGGGGGGCATGGATTTGCGGAGAAAAGACTAATGACCATGCATAAGTTAGAGATATAACTCAACAGCTGGCCTTAAATGTAATAGTTTTGATGAAAGAGCAACAGTTTCATTTGGGGTCTTTACAGTACTGAAATGTTTCGCGTTTCTGGCTGACTAAAATCGTGCAATCAGTACGCTAACCTTAAAGAATCAAAACGTGTGAAAAAGTGGTGCGTATACTGATCTAATCCAGCAACAACCCACGTAAGTGAACGGTGAACAAAATATGTTTGAACCTAACTTGAAAACAAATGCGAAAATGAGAGTTACAGAGTTTCTGGCTGGAGAAAGCTAACGGACTGTACATGTCTCATTCAGTAGCGAATTACATCATCCTGGAGGACAGACAACTACAGTTTATGAGTAACGCTCAGTACATATTAGGAGCTACTAGAAACGCTTGCTTTAGTTTGTTGGTGCTCAGGCAGGAACAGTCCCCTCGAGCTGGAAAACCCTTCGCTTCTTGGCTGCAAGTGACCTGTCACTATTCTTGTTTTTTCCTATTTGTTATTCCAAATTTCTCCGTCCTTGTAATTGTTTGTTCGGTAA
This sequence comes from Paragonimus heterotremus, assembly GCA_013368495.1. Lineage (NCBI taxonomy): Eukaryota > Metazoa > Platyhelminthes > Trematoda > Plagiorchiida > Troglotrematidae > Paragonimus > Paragonimus heterotremus. Next base: position 95,130 of record LUCH01001135.1, on the reverse strand, counting down.
ACTTTGTTTTGTGGAAATATTGACTGGACACCCAAAATTGGAAACACTTCATCAAACTGCAAAAACGGTTACTCCAAATAGCATCGAAGGATTTACATCGTATTTTTTTTATTTAGAAATTATTTAAGAAGACCATGCTCTGTCTGTCTGAGGTAACAAGCCGTTCAGTTTTGGGTTGCAATATCTCAGAAACTGTTATATATTCTTTCGAGTTGTCGGAATTGGCATTTCACATGAATTTAAGAACGTCAGCAGTAACCCCCGTAGGTACCACATATGAATTTTTTAAACGTGTTTGTTACAAGCGGATGAACTCAGATTAGCTTAAGGGTGTAGTGAATAGTCTCGATATATTTTTCCCAATGGACTACGGAGTGTGAAGCTAACGCGGTATATTTTCACAATTAAGAATATAATGCTACACGAAGCACTTGCAAACGCTGACCGTCGTCAATCTCGGCGTTTCATGCCAGTGAGCTGCATATATGTTGGTTCAAATTAGTACGACTTCCTAATGAATTCTGTTGGAGAAGCTTTTGCGCGATTGCTCTCATATCACCCCATACAGTTTTTAGTCGAGTACACTTAGAACCTCGATGCAAGTACAAGAAAGGAAACTGAACAGTTTTCGGCAAATTATTCTTCTTTCTTCGTTCTAAAAACCTACCTGCTATAAAACACCGTTACTGTTTTAACAAAAGCCTTTGATTTTTCAAAATATGTCTACAGTTTTCTCGTTAGGTTTCATTGCGAATCCCATGTTTTCAAGCCAATACATTCTATCAAGAAAATGTGGAAGCCACTGTCCAATACGATGACGTAATCTGAAAAGTCTAACCAACAAGAGAAAAAACACACTTGCGTGGTAGTTTTGTAAACCTGGTACCGTTTTCTCATCGCAGCTTTATAAGAGCTTTTGTACATCAGATGACTGTGCGTATATTCATCAAAAACGTATTGGCTGGCTACTTGACACCGCCGGACCAAGAACGAAAACAAAATTTTGAAAAATCTATCTTGAGGAACTGTTACCGGAAAATTATTCCACGTTGTTATGGTGGTGTATAGAAGCTCTATAAATATTTATCAGCAAACTTCCTCTCAGAGGCGTACACGTTTGACTGGCCGTTACTATGAAAAATGGCAAACCTTGTGGGCCTCAACGTCAGTGACATCCCTGCTGTTTGTATTCCATAAGCGGTTGCCTGTTCTCAAAGTAGCCTTCCCTTTGACGGTTAACTGAACCCGCGCGTCGGCAAGGCAATGTCAAAATGCGAACTATACGTTAGGGAGTTTTCAAAAACGGTATGCTGACCATTAAAAAGATGGTGTACTGTTATATTGTGCCGAAAACAGTCCTATGTAGCAGCGCGGTGTGGATCCCATATGTGTGTCGGGAACCTCGACATCGAATTTACTAGACAGATATTCAGAACGAACTGGCAAGACAAAGTATAAAATGACGGATGTTTGGAATAAAACATTTATTCTAAGCATACCCAAGCTGCTAAGTCAGGGAAGTTCACGTTTGTTGGGTGAAATGAGCGGACCGGAATGCAGCTCAACCACAATGATGAGTTTATTTGACGAGGTAGCCAGCAGTTGCGAAATCTTCTCAATCAGAAGCCGAATCAGTGCACATTTGTCGTACTTCAACGATACGGTGTGTTTCACCAGGATAAATTGCACAATCAAAGAACACGCTATCGGATCACCTTCAGGTCTCGGTAATCTGTTGTCTCTCGAAATAAAAGAATGCCAGTGCATATTCGGAGAGTAATAGGTGATCGTGTTTGTCCTACAGTTCCTCCAGCCTAATATTCTAAGGGTGAATCCGCATTTTTGATGAGTCCTTGATGAGTCATATGAAACTGATGTTATATCAACTCTTTTGGGCACTTGCAATAACACTGCTACACAATAGTTTGATGCGTGAGATGTATCGCTGTGCTTTTCAGTTACGGATCGAAACTCGAGCCATTTATTGTACGAGTGATAACGCGTGTCGTAGTCATTCTGCAGTTACTAACTTGAAACGATCAGCTGCTTGATACTAATTGCTAGTCGGTAGAATTTTATACTGGCCACTCATTCGGTTACAGAGCACAAACATCCAAGGAAGTACTGAGACCTGGGATGAATATAGTCTTTATACATAATATAGTTTATGGTGGCCTCCATCAAGATAACCACCGATATGTCACATGTTTTGCGTCAGCTTGCGTTACCAGTTAATAGGCCATCCAAGGCTGTTTTGTTTTTAGCTTTTAAATTCTGGGTCACTAGTAATACTTTTTGAATGACAGGATTTTTCTCAAGCCTTGGTTAACTAACACTGACAGGCACTTATAAAGACAGTTGATTGTTTTATTGGTCAAAATGATCTTATCAAAGATTTGATCCAGTGATTAACACGATGGTGATTTCACACTTCCCTCTCAGCTGTGAGGCATTGTTCCCAGTCATAATTCATAATCTGACTGAGGTTTTCATTAACACCTTCTTGCGATATCATAACTCGCACTCTGTGGGTCTGTCAACAGAAACATGGCACTGAGTAGTTGTGTACAGGCTTCATATTTTGTCAAAAACTTGGGGAGCGTATTAATTTGAAGTGTAATATTCCGTCAATGTTCTGTTAATTTTACATCTTTTTCTTAGTGAACGAAATGAAAACAATGTAAGTATTATTGAATGTGATTTAGCCTAACATATCAGGTCTGTAGTTTTCAAATATAATTTCACTCAATCAAAACGAGCTGGGAACAAACATTTAGTTGTGAGTAACCAGTTTTCGTTTTCTTTTATTCCTAATTTAGTTCCCTCTTCAGTCTTGAGAATTTTTAAATAAACAGTAAAATAAACCGGTAGGTCTCTTCACCTGGTTCTCGATGTTTTTCAAAAAGCGTCGTATTTTCTGACTTTGTCTGATAAGTTAGAAAACTAAGCTGACTGCTTGAGTGATCCGGCAGTTTGTCATCAAAATTTGAAATTTTACGCACTCAAATTAGCGAGTTGGATATGGTACTCCATTTTCTGCTAAAGATCCTACTGCAGGGTTGTTCAGCACCGCCACAGGTAGTCAAAAGAAAAACAAGGATGCCAGGTGAAGAAGTGATAATAGGTTAGGTGAACCATTATCGCCCCTCTGTAATGTGTTCTATGTCCAGTTGAGGAATTCGTGGTAATCTACTCCATTGGTTAAGAACGCTGCTGGATACGGCAGAGTCGCAGCATTTTTTAAAAACTTTTAAACCCTCATTTTCGTGATCCTTTATCGGCTAGTTGCACGGTTTTTATCATGAAGTTTTGCATCAGTGCCTAACGGGATACCATCGTGACAAGCGTCGGCCCAAACTACTGCACCCGGTGACAAGGTCGGAAGCTAAGAATGAGGAAGGACGAGTATACCGAGTGCGTGTTCAGTAGGTTGTTCATGTAATCCTTTTACTCAGTTTTTTTGTTATGTGACAAAAGAGCAGCCAGCAACCCGTCTAATGTTGACATCTAATACTAGCCTGACTTGGCCTGAGTGAAAACGTCATAAATAACATTGGACAACAGTGGTAACAATCTTGTTAAAAAGTGTGAACTACCTGTTCATTATACTATTGTTACCAGCAAACTGTTCTTGTGAATCAGACTAAACTCAGCTTATAAGGAAGCGTAGGATAACCACGGAATAGTATTGCACTTTGTGTTGGAAAAGAAACACAGCAGACAATTACAACTAAGATGGCAGACACTGACATCAGTACATCTGAACATGGATGTTAAAGAAAATGTACATGAAAAGGATGACGACTGCGTTAAAAAGAGGACTTCTTCGATGTAGACGGTAAAGTTTGAGTACGTGTACAGTGCGTTGGTCAATTTATCACGAGAAGGCTTGCACAGCGATGTGTTACTAGAGAATAATGTCGGGTTCAGTAGATGACGTTTGAATGGATGAACATATTAGGAACAAATGTGAGTTGTCGACATTGGACTCATTGGAACACTGCAGAAAGAAATGGATTTTGAGAATAGGGTTCGTATGTATTAACCCAGTAAGTCAACAGCTCACTTTTCATCAATACACTGAAGTCAAACTGTCATACGTGTTAGCATCACTGAGAATAGGAACTTGGCTTTGTATTAAGCGAGTAAACAGAGAACTGACAATTTCGGAACATTAGAACTCAAGTCAACAAGCCGACACATCCAATTAAAAAATCCACATACCAAACTTTGGGTATCCCGCCTTAGTTACGATGATGTGGTTGCCGAGCACTGTGCTCCATCTTACATTTCATGGGAACAACTCGAACAATGAGGTTGAGAACCCTCTGAAGGTGCTTCTAGAAGCTGGTGAACTTTTTTCTACCAGACCAAATAGCTTCACCATCACAATTTCAGCACCGATGGAAGGTGTGTAGAAGAACACAATAATTTTCCCGGGACTACCAAATATGTCCTGTGGTTCGAACTATTTTCACTTGGAAAGTGATAGACGTCGCAATGTTGTCTAGCAACCAGCGAAGTTTCCAGCAAAGATTGTAATATAATCGTTTTCACTATCAACATAGTGAAAATATTCTAATGTGTTTAAGATTATTGTTGTTGATAAATGAGGTCCTCTTACCGGCAAACATTTATCTACGGCCTAGCTCGTTATCAGTTACTAACCATTAATTTGCCTCTGCTTTCATGCAGATTAATCGATTGCACTGAACTCAAAGGTTGGTAGCATCAGTTGACGGTCGTCAATCTACAGTAACTAGGGTTTGGTCAAGCTCACTTACTGAGCAGTGCCTAAATGAAATCTGTCTCGTTTACACACGCAACCCTACTCCTTGTTCCATCGAGTCGCAGTGTTAGATGAGCAACACGAAGTAGTCTGCCCTGGCAAGATTCATATAGATACAATTAAAGTGTATGCAATCTCAAACGAAAGAAAGCGAGAAAATAGAGGATAAGCCGAGCTAAACTGGCTAACGATGATGACGTTTGTACGTTACTTTGAAGTCCCTAAAAAATCTTCAAAATATTTTGAATAGCATCATTATCACTCCTAACAGTTCACAGAAACATAAAGTAGTTTCTACAGTTTGACAGAATTTCTGTGACAACCATTAAAGTATTTCTGGAGGGCCTGAGTACAATTCTGCCGAAATTTGTGTGAAAAAATTAACTGAAGCCAGTTCTAGACATAAACAAACTGGCCATATTGGACACCGACATACTTAACAGTAGCAAACGCCCTATTCATCTCGAAAGATTCACCGTCACCAGTTCACCCTTAACGAATCTTTCCTGCAGAATGTAAACCTTGACACGCTCAATTTTTCCCTTAAACAATCCGAGGTAAATGATTGTTTTAAAATCAAAAACTACGATTGTGTGCAGTTGCAGCCACAAAGTTATTTGATGACTGTGTGGATTTGCAATCAACGCGCTACTGGGACATTTCATTTGTTCGCTTGATTGTGCAAAACAGTCTTGCAAAAGATCTGGAAGAATGTTTATGAAAGCCACTTTTCAAGCACACTTGCAGGAGACCCCTTTACGATTGTTTATGTATGTGATAACAAAAACAATTAACCGAACGCAAACTGAACGTAATAAAAATATGTTGTGTATCTTGCGCAGTCACAAGCCTTATCAACCAGACACTGCCGGGATAGGAATCCAGTAATAATTTTGTTTTACAAATTGTGACATTACTCACAGTCACCTAAAGTCCACAGATAAATAGTCACTTGGGGGAATTTGTTTGGACTAGATTGTCCCCATAATTTCTCCCCACAAACACTAAATTTTTTGAAACTTCTATTTCATACGCAGCATTTCAATAGATCTATCTAAAGTTTGCAGTTGCAGAACAACCACAAAGCACATCTGTCATTTCTCAAGACTACATTTATGAAAGAACAATCGTATGTTGTTTGGAACTACTTCGAAAAATTGTAACTAGTAGTCGTGACAAATTCTAACGTCGGTGGCGACTGGGCGTAAGTACATACTCCTTGTAATGAATGTTATTACTTTACTGCTTATTGAATTCAGAAGCTGATTTAAGCAACTTTATTTATCCATTCACCTATAAGGTCGAATATCTTTTCACGGACAAGACCGGGACATTGACAGAAAACTGTATGGAGTTTCGACGTTTCGCCACTGCCACAGGAGAGTACAGCTTGAAAGACCGAAAATTATTCACTGTATTAGAATCTTCAGCATCGAGGCGTGCAAGTAGTCCTGGAGACATGGAACCTGAGTTGGGTAAAGAGATTGAATTATCGGCCTCGGAAAGCGCCGCGAGTGACTCAATGGATGCTTCGGAACAGGAAGCTGTTAAAAGCATTCACACTTTGCTGATCATCCTTGCCTTGTGTCACACAGTTCGAGTGGAACGATCTCTACCAGGAGAAACTAAAAAGCCGGGGAAGAAAAAGAAAAAACGTAAAGACGCTGCAGCTCCCTCAAAGATGATTGATGGACTGAGCAGAATTCGAGAACCACCCAAACGTGGAAGCAGTGCACTTCGTAGAGCATCTGCTGCTCAGGCAGCATCACAAGCTTTTCGTGAGTCGAGACGCGGTAGGAAATTTGATGTGGATGACTACATTTATCAAGTTAGTGAAACCGCCAATCTATCACGTTTTCTCTTTCAGTTCTTTTACATATATATTTCGCATGTTTATCATAATGCACTACGCGCCGTGAATAACTGTTTACACTCCCTAAGAGGTAATATGTGGTAAAGGGGCACCAAATAATAGTACATCAGGTTTGCGATATGCAAACGCTGTGAATTATGAATGACATTTGTAGACGGACAGTCGATACTCGCACTGCTCAAAGCTTTCCTTGCTTTCAATTGATTTAAACACGTGTACAATTGTCAGATACACACATTTTAACTAGTTATTCCAGGTTTATTCCTAATTTGATATAGAGTTAACACTTAATGATTAATTGTGTGAAACAAAATGCTGAGTTTAAAAAAGATGGCCATGAGTTGTTTTTGGTGGACAGAGTTGATTAACTGACAAATGTTGACATACATCGTTTGGACCAACTTATAAAATTGGGGGGAAATTTTTAGGACAACATTTAAATGGATGAAGCTTTTGAAAGTAATCATCCTTTTGATTTTGCCACCCCATTCTGTCGTTATTAGTTTGAAAGAAGTTTACAGCAATAAAAGCACTTTTACAAGAAGACCGGCAACTTTCTAAATGATTTTTAAAAAAATCTCGAAATAAACCACTGCATCCCATAAGCCATTTAACCTATGGGAATCGCCTTACAGGCGGTAATTACACTTGTACAAATGCATATGTATGTATAATAATTTTACTAGTGGTCTCTGTCCAAACTGTGTTCTGTATCTGTTTAATTCTGCAAACATCCTCCTATCGTCCCTCCGGTGGAAACGTTTTCGAAATGGTTATTCTTCAAAGGTTGGGGTTAGAACAGCCATCTCCAACTATATACCGAAAATTGATCATTCGGAAAGACCTTCTCGTGAATTATGAAGGATATTTTTTTTATTGTACCACTCAAATGTTAACATAGGGCCAGCAATTATCCATGTTTGTTACGTGAATAAATCATATTACAGTTCGGCCACTGTTGAAAATAAGCTAATACTGATTTTTTCGTCAAGTTCTTTCAGTGTATTTTTCAAACGAAACCCTTCTTTAATTGAGGTTTACTCATGTTGCGAAGATTATTTTCTTAAAGCTCACTGCTTCCTTGGTCATTTTTAACACCGTTAAGGCAAGGATTTAGCAAAATTGAATGCTCAGAAGTAAATGTTCCGTCATAATATGTGTACCACAAGAAACAACTATCTAGATGAAATCATAAATCGCAACTATCGGCTGTACCTTCACCAAATAATCTTTTGAGATTTTTTTTTAGATTTTGTGTACACTTCGTATCATATCTGAATGTACTGTACTGTTAGGGCCACAAGTCAAATAAGCAAACGATCCTGCCCTTTAAAGTCAAGGTGTGCAGTCATCCCGTAGCCCATGCTAGATTAATTGAAGTAAAGCCAGTTTGTCATCCGTACAACGCCCCACCTGAAGGCTTGCGCGATGGACGTGGTTACAAGGTTTGAGGATGACCAAGTTTAATTCTGCATGTAGAAAGATGACTATTGTGTAAAGGTCCGCTGGGGTATCAGCGACCGCGGACAGTAAATATGCGCACATCTTTTGGATAACCATCACCTCTTTGTCCAGGGGTAATTTCGGATGGCCAAAGACCTTCGATAAGGTATTCGTAGAAACGTGCAATCCGACCAAATGAATGCGTTTCGCATGTAGTTTGGGAGAATTAGCACGATTTTCTGAAAATAATATATATCTTCAAATGGTGGTTGTTTAAGCATGTTTTATAATAGATTCGCACATTGAGTACCGTGGCAACAATTTTGTTTGTAGTTCTGATAGATAACTTTTTCAAAGAACACGCCTTATCTAAAAGCGTCTTCGCGTGGGGAAGACAAATTTTTCTGATGTTGGATTCTAGAAATCTCGATAACAGAAGTTGACTTTGATAGAAGAACGATTGCTCCCATAAGTTTCGAATTGCAGTATTTCAATCAGTGATAGGTGGTTCTAATGTCCATCTCTCACACGAGTAAACAGATTACATTTTTCTACGAAACCAATCATTAGTTGTATTTACACCAATAACATTGAAAAAGTAATATTTTATTACTAATCTGTGATGGCTTATACATATAAGACTGTGATTTGTAAGTTTTCAACTTGTTGATACAGGCCCATTTATTACGTTTTACTTAATTTCATAACCCTAGAACACCTCAGCAATTTAGTTGCAAGGGATTTTGATTAAAACTCTAATGAACATCAGCCCTAGTTGAAATGTTTATCAATACACCCTTACTCCCATTCAACTGTTAATGCCTAAACGGCGTTAAGAAATATGCAGCGATAAGTCCATCCACAAACTGATTACCTCTGACGAACCAAAAGCACCCTTTGATAAAAAGTATAAACGTAGTAATTCCGCTAAACATTCACTCCATTAGTTTTAATTTGGAGTGCACATTTTTGCCACACGCTGACTTCCGTCGACGGCTCAATTAGCTTAACAAACCAAAGGTTTAATTGTGCCTGGTGTATTCTTTAAGTTTTACTGAACCATCTGATCGCATTTAACATGTATTGCCTGGTTTCATTAACAATCACATGGATCTAAAGAATATGGCAACTGAAGCATATACTAACGTAAACTCTTCGTTTTTCGTCTGCACCTTCGAAGGTTTGTCCAATTTTAGCCACAAGCGCACTATCTATCCGTCGTTAAAAAAACGCCGATGATTGAATCGCGAGGCTACGAAACAAGATAGACACAGTTTGTGACGTACCACATCTGATCATTCTTTCTTAGACCGGCTACAAGCAGTTCAAGAGCTATTTTAGCTTTCTGTTGGAATGTCAAGACAATTAGGCTAAAATGTGTTTATAGAAACAGTTTTCCTAACTCTTGACCACTATCACAGTCAATAAATCAAACTGCAGTCAATCTAGACTTTCAGAAAGAATTACTGTGGCTTTCTTGTTCGGAATGATACCAACCGAACATACATTACAATTAATAAATCTCACTTGTAATACACGATGAGCCAGTTCAAACATTGTGACGGCTAACTTTGACTGATAAATTCATCACACTTACTGGCCAACTGTTTGGTGTTGATTTCCAATAGTGTTCTTACCAAACAGAGCTTAAACAAATCAACTATTCGACGGAATAATACATAAGAATTTACTTCCAATAGGAAAACTGCCTCCAGTATTCAGACTCGACCTACGATAGACGGCTGCCTTCTGATGCAATTAGATGGTTTTGTCAGTCTACCCTCAGAATGGTTCATGCAACCGCAGGGCCCCATTATTGGTACACAGTTGAAATGCTTGTATGACCATTCTGTTACTGGTTGAACACTCGGCGACATCAATCACAACCTTTTGTGATTAAGTAATCAGCCAAAATCTCACGATTATCTGTCATCATTATTTTATGGAACAGTCGGTTTGTTGTCTGGAGTGAACCGTGCCTCCATACATAAAAGCAAATCAACCAGTAAATTCCTTAATCCAAAGTAATGAGTGGAAAAATCAAATTTAGAGAATGTTAGACTTAAGCAAGGGTTTCAAAATGAGAGTGAACGTCTCACTCCAGCACAAACATCAGTAGAGTTACGAACTTCCAAATATTCTTAACTCAACTTGTGAATCAGTACTCTCTCACGTTCGGCTTGAATTAAGTGATAGTAGTTAGAATAATTCATTTTATCTCTTATTGCCTATAACAAGCTTTTAAGGGAACATTGTCTCAACGCATACTTTACACATTTTAGTACGGTGATGATCATGGATGTGGAGAAGGTCTGGAGAAAAGTAGAACCCAGCCTGTTCTGGAAGAATTTAAAACATAGTTATACCGCAGAGTGTACTATTCAGTAGCCGGTGTTTCACAAAGTGCCACTCCAAATCTTCTGGGTATTGGTGTAGTCACGCGTCCATCGGTTTAGTTAGATGGCACAGAGGTGATTCTCAGATATGTAACCGCCTTCTTATCCTCAGGTCCAAGTTTCACGAAGCTGTGAGCTTGCGTGCGCCTTCACATGGTCAGTTACGTTCCAACCATAGAAGGTCCAGCAATTTGTCGGTTCTTGGAATGAACGAAACAACGATAAACGTTTATATTGCCGTTTTTGTTAACTACTACTCCGTCAACTCTACAAATATAGACCACGTGATTTTTCTAATCGTTTAGGGTATCTTAAGTTTAGAGATTAATCATGTTGTTGCTTCCTTAACCTTTGTCCCGCTATATTTCCAAGTCACATTTTCACAACTCTTGCAAGGTTGTCGATACACTGACAGGTGGGCACGTGAATTGCCAGACTATTTGTTCGTACCAGTACAACAAAAACAGAATACATCCAACACGTTTTGCACTTTCAATGAATTTTACTGAACCTTGAGACCTGGTGTTCACACAAACTTTGTCACAACTTTGTCTTGTATGTGTTCACTGTGGATTATCGGAACAAACGGCCGACAACTGTGCACACTTCGCTTTAATCATCCTGGTTAAGCGACAGATCAGACTGTTATTTCTCAGTAACTAAATATACATTCATGGGTACCTGGTTGCTCAAAGTGCACGCCACTTTTATCTCAATCTAATCTGGGTTTGGGTCGAGTGGAACTGACGGGTTCTTGAAAACTAACCAAGTGCGACCTTGTTAAACCTTTTGTTGAATAAATAGTTCAGGTCAGTAGAGAAAAAAACTGTATCGACGAGCAATTTACTTGAAAAATTACTACGCCTACAGCGATTTCAATGCAGCGCGTTAAGACAGTCGTTGTATCTAAACTCACACGGAACATATGCACATAATGCATAAACTTCTGTATCGGAAATGTCAAAATGTCAGAGCTTAATTATTAACACTGTCAGGACAGTCTGCATTTAATGTATTGCTCCTTTCCTGAACGGGGTATCCATGAGGCTAACGGAACTGCGTTTATGGTGTAAGATGGCGTCTCCCATCCCTCAAACGTAATAAAAATATAACCAAATGAAGGTATTGTTCTCTAACATATTGTTATAGTATAATTTCACAAATTTATCTCCTTCGGAAAATAATATCTAAATCACAACCGGAGAGATGTAGCAAACTCTTGCCTTCTGTAATTATTCATCAGGTCAGTACGGTGGTAGATGTTATTGAATGCCTACTTGTAAGACAGAGGGAACAAAACCAAGAGGATGACTTATCACAAGTGTCAAAATGGAACTGCAGACTGAGTTATTAGAAAGTGGTTTGATTTCCTTACATGCATTACATAACTGATTTCCGCTTAGTGCCCTGATTTTGTGTGCCCTGGAATGATCCAATCGTGGCCGAGGTAGTCGCAAGCTAAGGACAAATTATTTACAACAAAACGAGAATTAATTGTTCAACTAGACGGCAGTTGAATTGACTGTGCCTAGTGTACGTTGTTGAACGGGTTCCGGTTGACGAGATGGTGCTTTGTAAAGGATTTGACAGGTATTCTCTAACTGATGGTTACAGTCTTTCGCTTGTGGAGTACTTGAACTGTTGACTGTTTTAGAAGTTTTACTGTCAAACCAATCAGGGCGATTTTTCTTAATCCAATTGGAAAAACACTCATGGTCCATCAAAAGTAGAATTAGTACATTGAAAAAAATGACCGTGAAAAGTTACTTGGTCTCTGAGATTCAGGTTTAAATTAGCCTCACTGATGAGCGGGCTTCACAACGTGACTGTTGACAACAAATTTCTTGCGTTCAGAATAGCCATTCATGCAGTTTCATCATTATGTGATGTGTGCCCCGTTTGGTGAAGAGACGGATGCTAATTTAACGTGTGCTTGGCCTTTGTGTTTGTTACATAACGAACACATTGACTTATCTCAGTTGGTCACATATTCTTGTTAGCTTGACAGCTCAACCATCAACCAAGCGTTGTCCGGACCAGATATCTTCATCCGTATTTAGAACCGATATTTCCTTCACGCTTGGTACACCAGTGGGCAGTTACAAAAATGACAGGTCTGTTCCGATTACTACGCAATGACTCATTGGGTTAATCTATCCGTTCATACTGATTGTAAACGGCTTTCGTATAGAAAAATCCTACCACTTTACTCCTGAATCGACAATGCGTTTTGTGCAGGCCACCTGCTGTGGAATGACTATAATGTTGCAAAACGTTTACTTCAATGACGGCTTTTGTACCCAATGTTAATGTACGAGGCAAATGCCTCTGTAAACATAAGTATCGACTGAACCCAATGGTCTCACAGTCACAAGTGTTGACTAATAATGGTCCTCCCTCTTACAGAACCGCGGTACTGAGTGCGAACATTGTATTCGTAGTTTAAATACAGTTTTAAATGAGGTTACATCTTACTATCAACTTTAATTCTGTCCACCCATGAAGGACAACTATTTTGTACGCGGTTTTAAGTAGTTCAACAAACTTGTAAATGTGTTCCAAAGTTTGCTAATTGCCATGTCTGTCCTTCGCAATATTACTGTGGCTTTTAATCTTTCAAGTATTCAAGTGTTTGCCCAATTGGGCCGATATCCCTTGAACCATCCTGATCAAATTGATCTCGTTTTGAACCATTTACATCTCTAGAAGTGGCCTCCACAAAATTGGATAAGACTCTTCGGAGGCATTTCACACCGATTTCATTCAATGCAGTTCTTTTGTCCATTGAATTAGTTAGGAAGTCAGATCACTTGGCTTGCATGAACAGTTACACTCAAGGCTTCATTTATTTATGCCTGTCTGCTGTTTACAAATTAACCTGATAGTCACAAATTGAAATGATGCTAACTAGTCCAATTTGAATCGCAGTCATACATAATTGCGGGTTATTTTTCTGCAAAAGAAGTTTGCATATAATTTGAAGATTTCACAAACTGGACAGGTAAAAACCTTATTTTCACTTAAGACCAAATCCCATGTCCCTTAGTGTATTGAAAGGCGTGCTGTATCTCAAAGGACTCAGCCCATAAGTGACTCAGCGTACACGCGATTTAGAACTCTTGAAACAACTGCCTAAATTCGCCCAAATAAAGCGCGAAAAAGGACTCCGGTATGATTTACCAAGTCGATTGCACGGATGAATTAACAATTTGTCGCATTCCGTTCTACCCATTGGTGTCCAACACATAAGCTATGGAAAAGTGTAAACGAATGACTTTTATTCTAGAGATAACAAGTAACAAAACTTTGAGAATCGTAGAAAGTGAAATTTGTTTGAAGCGGAGTGAATGACGGAGATGGCGACGGTTGAGCACAATCACTTAGTTGATAGCTTTGTTAGCAACGAACGCCTCGACGTTATAAATGAAAAAATCTTGACAGGTTCACGTTTTTTTTAGTATATACCAATAAAACTGTCCCGACTACAAACCGGAAATGGAACTCGGCAATCAGCTGACGCACTAACTATAATTTTTGGATCAGTTACAATGTTATTTCTAGCGAAGATATTTCAACGTGAATGCTATATGTTCGATGTGTGCACTATAAAACCTATTCACTACAGAGACGAACTTCTATTTTAGGGTATGTTCATATTGGAACACGTTGCACAAACTTGTAGTCGTAAACAAATCAAATGATAGCCCTGGAGTTGTATCCGATTTCTACACTTGCAAACGAAAACCTATACTGCTAACTTTTCAGCTCTTACTCGGTATACTAATACAGATCATTAATTTCATGTGGTTTGTAGTGAATTTTGTTTTTCGTATTTGCTTCCAGTATCCCTTGCTGTTATGCTTGTACGTTATCAAGCTCATTCGGGATTTTCATTTACTTACATTCATTCTTTCTCTGTAAACCTTCCGAGACGACTGATTTCCTAAACAGCCAACAAAAAGAGATACATGCAGCAATTTCACCTCTCGTGTACATATGTGTGGATGTATGTACACATACACAAATAACAAACAACCCAACAAAATAAATGGCATTATTCTACACAACGTGGTAAAAGTAAAGGTATGTAACCAACTTATCATATCAGCACTGCTTGCAGTATCTGGGACATATCATAATGTATATAAGCACAAAGGTATCTGGTCCATTGGCTGAACCCAAGGTTGGTGGTTCCAGCTGACGTTCAGCAGTCCCAGTGTCAGCTGCTTTTTGACGGTAACACTATTTTTCAATGTTCAACTATGGCTTTTGGTGGATTTCAGCATGAACTGTTGAGATATCCTCCTTCGGCAGTCAAGCAGCTTGATCCCTTGGTGGGTTCCATATAACAAGCTGGATTAGGCGGGTAGTCAAAACATGGAATCTTCTGAGGTCTAGACGTGGTTTTCTAACTTAGCTGGTAGAGCGCTTATCGCGTTTGGGTACGCTATTTCTGTCGTAGTTTGAGATTTCAGCGAAGCCCAAATGTTTCCCAATTTCAATCTCATTTAAATTGTGATACCTCTCACACTACGTACTGGTAACACTACATTGTCTGTTGACTTCGCTGTTTAATTGGCCGATCTTCAGCTCAGTGAGGTAGGATTATTTACAGAATACGGTCGGTGTCATGCGACGTGCTTTTCTGAATCAATAAATGCATTAAAAGAGATGACACCAGGTATGGAATGGCTTAGAGTGCATCCATTAGGATGTATACTCCAACTGACTGGTTGTCACACAAAAGTTTCTTAACGCAAGAACAATTTTTCAAACGATTTCACAGAGTGATAAATGGTAATTATTTCCTGCTCTTAGATGCAGGATGTATAAAGGTTGAGTACGGCCAGTAGTTTCGTGAAAATGTTTGTTTTTTCGTCGCTACAAAGAAGAACCGAAAAAGTGCTGTCTTGGAACTCCACCAATGGTTGTTTGGAATACACTTGTGAATATTTACACAACTACCCAAAATTATTTGTTAGTTCCGACATGTTACCAGTGAATGTAGGTCCTGGTACAGGTGCCTGTTGACTGTATATTGGTGTTTCGCAATTTAGAGAAACAACCACAAACAACGCAGAATAAATTTTATCGCCTTTGTTTCCAAAGTGTTTTCAGTCACCTGTGGGACGGCACGCAGTAGGTTCATCATCGACATAATCCACCTGATAAAGTTTGACAAATGAAAGACCTTTCATAACGCACGTCCGATGTTGGTATTCTATCCTGAAAGTATGCTCAACTTGCGTTATTCGACAGAGTTGATCGGCAGAGGAGTATTTGGACTGATTTTGTACCCCAAATCGGGCTAATATTATAGACCAGTGTTGAATTCTTAAAAAGAAGACATTCGAACTAAGCGCCTTTTATGAAAATGTACTTGCTGAAGAATTGATCATTACGAGGGCTCGCAATCGAACGTATTTTGTTCAAGTTATGTGTCTGTCGTCTGTTGACGAGGTTGTCACAATCATCTGTCAATCAATGATTTTATTTAGCCATTATCAAACGAGGAGAAAAACCGCGATCCTGCTTATCAAATCTCTTGGTAATGGCAACAGTTTGAAATGGACAACGATGACCAAATTTTATAACAATTTCATTTCGGCATGTGCTAAAAACATGGTTAAGGTCATGAAGGTGCAAAGCTCACACCAAATCACTAATGTTCCCCATTTTCACCTGTACCACACAAAAACTTTTTCACCTTAAGATATGTTGATGGTGCGCTGGCGAAATAGGAACGGTAGTATTTTGATGAAGTGTGTGAACAACATAATTTTCTTTGGACCCGTACATTTTTTCAAATAAATCAAGCACTTATTTTCTGCAATGATGTAAGTAAGGTAAAGTGACCACTAGCGTGCTAACTGTCAACTGCTACTCTCGCTCACAAGTAAACGTTTGAGCTGGTTTCGACGAAAAGAACTAGGGTCGGGTTTTGTATTTGTCGTAAACCGAAAATAGTGCATATGCATGACACGGCCGAGAGTTGAATTCCAGCCTGTGTTTCCAAGACTTGACTATGTTAGCCGGCCTTTCAGTGTCCATGACTCAAGCGCGAACAAACTATCATATGCACTCAGTCAGCAGTAATCGCATATGAGTAATGCTGGAATTATAAGCAAACAAAAGGTCGAAACTTCAAAAATCGTGTTGCTTCCATTTTGCAGAATTAAACACTGTTAACCAAGTTACCAAACTCTTCCGGATCAGATGATGAGCCCCAGTGATCGATATCATTTTTTAGGTGAACAACCACTAATGTGTTTTCCAAACTCAAGTGGTTAGCACGGCGCTTACATGTTGTTAAATGGTTCTATGAATTTATGGTTTGATGGATGATGTGCGAGTTAACCTCGGTGAAATTTAGTTACACAAAAACCGGTAATAGTCAAATGTTCCAACACATTTGGGTGGCTAACTCACTTCAATCATGTTTTATGAAACTTAGTTATAATCTTCAAATTATTCAACCTAAGCCTCAATCGGGACGGTGTAGTAACGGCGATGACACATTCAATTTTAGAAAACTCTGGAAATGCAGTTGACACTTTTCATTCCATAATGGCCAGTCAACCCCAAACCATGAAAAATAATTTTACGTAGAGGGCACGGCTAACTGAGGACTTTCGTCGACTTATGATAAACAGAATAGTTTCATCGAATTACCCGTGAAAGAGTTCAGAAAATATTCGCGGAAAGTAAGCCGTATACTAGAGAACAGCGAAGACGGAAACGGTTGACAAAAGATTTATGGGTTTTACCATGTCATTTTTTAAGTGTCCACCATACCGATGAACACGGACTTACTAGACCAAACCGAGTACCCACAGAGCGATCGAAGTTGATTCGCGACGTGAGCAAAAGTAACCACCTTACAAACAATTTCAAACACAGTTGAGTGTCTGATTCGAACTGAATGCACACACCTATGCAATTACGCTTGGTTTAAACCATGAGATACAAGCGTTTCATAATCGTGAGTGAGGTTGGTCTAGTCTCTGTGTCTCATGTGGCGCGCGCGGATTCACTTGTAGCTACAGTGACGGTTATATGAGCACAAACAACCAACAGCTTGGGGAGTAATAGAACACATTCTGAACTACTTGAAGTTGGTAGAAATTTACCATTCTCAGCTAGGTGAACCAGCTGCTTGAAAGTTAACTCCATCGATTACGAAACCCTGCATGGTAGTAGATCAACAGTTTGACTCAGTTCATTCAAGACAAATGTAGGGATTCAAAGTCACTGTCCCGTAACGTAGCAATGTTTATTCAACCTTGCATGATTAAAAATGGATGAGGTAACCTCTCTTGTTTCTTTAGTTTTCAGTACCAAGTGTGTGACCTTATCGAATGCGTGCCAGTGACTTTCAGTCCATATCTGTATGCCTCATATAATCTGTATGTTTTAGGTTTGGGAGTGATACCCGCAATTCACTTGTTGACATACAGTAACCTACGTCTTATTTCTGCTGCAGTCAGATTGCAAAAGAGTAAACGGTCTGATATACAATTTATTGGTCTGTAATCTGTTTAGCATTTGACGCGCGTCTAACGAACTATACTTACGACATATGAACAGCCGTGATATCATATTACTGAATATAATAAAGCGCTGTACTCTCTTTCTACCGCAAAAATGTTTATCAGAAATTAAACACGCAACCATAAACAGGAAAATTGCATACGAACTATACATGAATAAGCATTTTTTATAACATGACAACTTCCCAAGCCCTTAGTCCACTATCACAGTAGCTCACAATAAATGTAGCATAGGTTGTCAACTAATATATTTATGCAACTGGCTAATTCCTTGTCCACAGGTGAGAAAAGTGAGCGGCCAGTGGCTTCTGTTCGAGGTAGCCTTCTCAATTATCTCACAATCTTTCCAGTTGACAAACTTAGTTATGGCTGAACGATTGTCTAATATGCCGATGGCAATACAGCTGAATACAAATAACTTTTTAGGATACGTTGAAATCGGTTGAGGGGTTGAAAAACGATTCAGTTCCTCCGTGAGATCACACAATTACTTTAGAGTACAGGGAGTTACTGCCATTAAACATTTTATGTATCCCTTGTTCCGGTTCTGGAGCCACTACGATGGCTGCACGATGTCACCGAATTATGCTCGCTAGTCACCTCCCCCTTCGTTCCCCAAACTGCTTATAGTTCTCCAAGCAAACTTAGAACCGTTTGACTTTGTTAAAAGGATATCATTTCTTCCTTTGTACAAAACACTTTGGTAATCCCATTCTATCCATCCGAGTATACTTTTTTGATTTCAAGACCATCCTTTTCGGGTGTCTATCCACTTAGGAAAATAAGCTGTCCACGGACGAGTTTTATATTTTGTTTGCCTAGTAACCAGGTTAATGAATATCATCGCGCACATCAATACTCCAGTCACAGGTGCAGAACTACCTACACGGATTCACCTTGAGACAGAGTTTAACATCTGATAAATACTGTGGTATCTGCATGACGCAGACATATTACTAGGTACTGTGGGTAGCTTGAAAGATTTGTACACTTCCAGAAATTCCACATTCGAAGGTCCGTGCTATATTGATGGGCGACAAGATGGGCACAGATCAAGCGAACTGTGAATGTGTTACATAAACCATAGCATAGCGTTTATTATGCTGTACATGAAATTCGCATAATACGTAATCAGACGGTTTAAGCATGTATAATTTCGGAACAAAACAATGCAGCAATCAGCGACCGGTCATGGTTATGCTTGATAAGAATAGTAGCATTATTGAAAACGTTATAAAAAGCCGACGGAGTTGCCGAACTGCGACAATTTTGATGTATGACACCGTAGGTTTATTCCCCGATGCGAACAGAATCCAGGTTCTCCGTTTGGCGTTTAGCATCATCAGATAAGGGTTCCATATAAATATAGTTTGATCTTTTTCAGTTTATTATAATCATGCGGCCCACAGATTTTAAAACCTTCAGTTCAAACCATTTTGGTCATCGCTTAGGAGCAATAGTTTTAAACTGGCTCGCAGATCTGTATACACGGAATGCACAGTACCCACATCCGTTGTCAGTGGCAGGTTTTGGTTTGATAAACGTGGTAGAAGTTTGCTTAGTAGAGGTGCATACGACCATTGCTTTTACGAACTATAAATACAAATAACAGTTGAAGTCAGGTATTGCCCCCAATAAACAATTGCTGTATATCGGCTACTTTTCCGAAAGCTCCAGTTGATTGGTAGATCTGCATGCTCAACCTCCGTGACTTCCTGCAAATATTCTCTTGATAACCGCGATGAGTATAGATCATCAATTCATCTTTTAAATGCAATGTCTTAGAACTGCGTATAAGAAATGTTGTTCACCGAAGATTTGTGCAAATTTGTCGGGAAATACCAGCATTTTCCCGATTTCACATAAAGTGTTGGTCAAACTTCACCTTTAGCGGACTAAAGATATTTAGTTTGCCGGTTGTAAGCCTGATACAGTAAAACGGCTTGCACTAAGTAATAACGGGCCGTAAAATAACCAGCTTCAAAAATTTAAGATTTTAATTGCAAATCCTTGCAAAATGGCAAAACTCCACTTTTTTGCGTTGCCATTCTATGCTTTCTTCAGTATTGCATCCAGTAAGTTCTGACTTTTAAACAGCTCGTATTTTCACACTTGTGCCATTTGAATGTGACCAAAACAAAGGCGAAGTTTTTTGTGTGACCCCCGATCACGTCTGTTTGAAATATGTTCAGCTCGACTGGGTTGCATTCGACAACAATCATCGACATTGTGTGCGAATATCATTCCACACGCCGCACAGTGACAATGGCAGTGGTCGGTGCCACGTGATACCGACTGTTTTTTGACCTTGACCTTGTTGACCAAAAAGACCAAGAACTTGATTTACTTGTTAAACGCGATGCACACAATCGTACGCATAAATGTACAGTTGAGGTTTAACGGGGCTGCAGTCGCTTAAGTAACTTTTGTCTCGTTCTAACCATAATAATCGAAATGGACTGTAAAAACATTGTAGTGCTAATCTTCAGACCGACATTTAAAACCGGCTTCGTTCTTATTTGGGTTCATTGTTTAGGATTAGCCTGAACGAGGTTTAAACCAAGTACCCTTTATTTTAATGGCTGAAGTGTCTAGCCCTTTGAGGGAAATGGTGCGGATTAGTTTCATGTTGGCACTTCTACTGAGCCGTCACAATCAATTCTTGCAGAACCGATAATCTAGCGAAAACGATGCGGTCGCGAAACTCTTCCGTACTTCCTCCATCTTCATCGTCCAAACATGGGGAACGCATCATCGTGAAGTTGTATGATCCTTTCGTGCTTTCGCGACATTTCTGGTTCGCCATGTCGATACACGGCTGGTTTTACATAGCCAGAATAACTGAACAAGAGCAACTTATAAATCATCTATATGAGTGCTTTTTGAAAACAATAATTACACTTACGTGAATCTTACCCGTAGGACGACAAAAAGACGTGAATTTCTCAAAAGTTGTATTGTGCAAATTTATTGCAGGGAGAAAGTTGGCATGATGTTATTAGTAATTCAGCCTATTCACTTTAATTGGACTCATTACTCCACGTCGGTAACTTTTTCGGCAATACCCACTAAAGGCCGAAGAACCACGGTTGGCAAACAAAACCCGTTTTCCATTTTCAGACGTAAAGGCTAAATAAAACAATGAAAACAATGGCCAGTTTCAGTAAGAAGACAAAGCACCTGAGAAGATGGTCTGTTCGTCAAATGACGGCTAGGATATTGTCGCCCCAAGTTGCGAGCTTCGCTGATCGTGGATCAGGGTAGTCTGTGTGTGTAGAAACGTCTTTTGACCGTCGCAATCAGATTTATACAATCAAATAAGAATGACCTGAAGTTGATCAGCACTCAAAATTTATTTGCTTCGATACTAATTCATGTCATTCGGTTGACGATCTGCAAGGCAGCTGTCCTACTGCCAGAATGACTACGATTGTTCATATTTACGTCATCCTCTTCGAAAACCATTTCAAGCACAATGCTGACTCGCCAGGTAAGATTAATTTCACAAATGCTATCAGATAATCGCCTTGTGATATAACTACTGTGTGATGATTGACATGAGCGAGCAGACGTTTACACTCGCAGGCTGATTGCAACAGATCAAAACATGTCTTTACTTTGTTACAGAATAACGAGATTGGACGAAAATTCAAGCACAACTGGACTGCATGGTAACTTGCACCCAATGACTTTGGAGTTATATTATGGCAACCTTAATTATATTATCTCACTTGATAAGGAAACTATTAAATACACATTCCTCCTTCATGAAAGGAGATTTAGATTTCATCTCAATCACTCACTTCACCTTTTGAACAAAACGCATTGTTTAACTACGATACACGCACACTTCTTGAATAATACCTAGCTCGG
Organism: Paragonimus heterotremus; assembly: GCA_013368495.1. NCBI lineage: Eukaryota > Metazoa > Platyhelminthes > Trematoda > Plagiorchiida > Troglotrematidae > Paragonimus > Paragonimus heterotremus. Next base: position 73,206 of record LUCH01001135.1, on the reverse strand, counting down.
TTTGCAAATTGTTAGCCGTGCAGATATTCAGATCACCCACCAGATAAAGCTTGCAGTTTCACTCTCGATTTAATGGAGATAAAACGGCCACCGTAAAGGTAATGAGAATCCCAAGCTTGTCTCTTTCACATTTTTTGTAGGATTGAGCCAACTCCTCATCTTACTACGTCAACAACGATAACATTTGTTTGACAAGTGGTGTCTGACTTCTTGGCGAACCTAACACCCCTATGAACTGAGTTAACATTGACAGGATATTGTTCTTCTCAGGGTCCTCTTTGATGACAGAATTTCGTCGACAAAACGTCTGTGAAGTGTAAATTCTTCCGTGTTTGCACCCAATCAACTAATCACAAGTTTACTCACCTACGAAGGGGGTTGTACACGACATGGTTACCATTCTATTTATCGATCGGTAGATTTCGTTGATAAACAGAAACTGAGCAGTGATAGTGTAGATTGTTGGCAATTTTCTCGATTCCCCCTTTGGAATGCTCACATGTAAAATATTATCTTTGACACATTCTCATTTGTACATACGTGAGTGTGGAAGTGGAGAATCGGTGTCTAATGAGGGAATTCTGTAATTATTTCGTTGATGAACCAAAACGTGTCCCGAAACCTATAATTAACTAATTCAAACTCGATCTGTTCAAGTAAACTGGTGGACTATTTGTCGAAAACACATTAGGACAATTTTGATATATCTTAAATATGTCAAAGGCTGACCCTGGTTTTGAATTTTGGGTAGACCATATAATCTGGAATTTATGCCACTGAGATTGCTGTGATCTATACTGGTTGTGCCAGTAGACACATTTTGCTCTATTTGGATCAAGGTTTGGAAAACTGCCCTTTTTGTCTTTGGTGTCCTGGCTGTCTGTCTCTAGTCTAATGAATTTCCCAACAGTTAGCCGACACATGGTTGATTTTGGTAACATTACCGGTTCGGCTGATTAAAAAGCTTCCTGATCTTTCACCTAGCCTAGAAAACATTATGAGCATGTTTTTCTTTAGACAGCTGAAGACAAATGTTTTTCGATTGGCTGCTGTTTTTCTTGCGGTGTTTAACTCTTTGATCAGTGAATTGAGCTACTCATATGACCTTCACAAAGATGTAATTGTGTAGATTGTTGCCTGATTGTAAGCTTGATCGTTTGCGACTACATTTTTAATATGATTATGATTTGTATAGACTTGATTTGTGCTGGATCGATAATACTTGAACACTACACACACAGTCGTTTAAAGTATTGTATCCACTATTGACAAATTTTTTATTAGAAGTATCGGAGGAAGGAACAAGAAGTGATGATATAAGATGAGTCATAGATGTAGTAAACTGTGAGATTAGATTAGGCAATCACACAATAAGAGGTTGCTTATACTGTGCTTCGCAACGATCGATTAACACGGTTTACGTAAACCCGTCGTTGTTGTTTCGTGTGGTTTGTTTCGATGAACCTGAAGAGTAAGTAAAGTTTATCATGGTTATGAGTTTAATTGTTACTCATATTTTGTGACAAAACGTGTTTAAGTACACCAATGTGTTGATAATTGTTACAACTCATGATGAGCATGGTGCGGGTACTGTGTTTCACTACGAGCAAGCTGTGTTGCTTATAATCAGATCGCCATTATGACTGCCAGTCCGGCTGCATGCAATGAAAACACTAAACAGATGTATGACGGAAAACTTGTAACAAAAACAGCCGATTTATGGACGATTGTGATGCTTACAGCATGGAGATGTCACGCGTCGGTAGTATCACAGGTCTACACGTGTCCGAGTCTCCGTGAATACCTATACTAAGTTGAGGCTCTACCTTGCAAAATCGGCTTTTATAAGATTACCGGCGACTAAATTATTTACTCTGTTCGCCACTCTAACATGTTAGCCATGTGAAACGATCAACTGGAGGTGTATTCAGCCCTATCTAAAATGAAAAGTCAGCCAATTTATCCAAAAAATATGTGTATTCGGCAGAACGTTCCGTGTTTACTGGATCTTTTAAGCCAATCACAAATATATGCTTTGTATTTTCATTATTTCACCAATTCACAGACGGTCAAATAGTTAGTCGTCCGACAAGTTGGCTGTAGCCACCTTGATGACGAACATTTTTGGAAGAATTGATCAGTAAGAATAAGAGAACCGAGTGAATCAAAATGTATGGAAGAGCTGGTAGTTTTGCAGATAAAAATTAATCGTTAGATACAATATTTTTATATCCCAAGTGTGATTCATATCGAACGATTTGAATGACTGCTAAATCCCTGACTTATTGTGATGCCATTTTGATGAGTTTATGCAATAAATCTACCTCAGTGCTCATATTTAAGGGTCATTATACTTGATTGCTATTTTAGACTGCTCAACTGATTAAAGTCCTATCAATAGTCTTGCTGTTGTAGCAAACAAACTAATGTCACATACTTAGTTGGATTGAACAGAATGTCGTCAGAGGGTTTTAACTATGCAGACTGATTGCGGAAAAATGCCCAGTGACATTATAACCTATACGGTACAATTTCCCTTTGCTCCAATGTCTTGAAAGTGATGCAGACTGCGTTTAAACACATCTGGTTTCAAAACAATTTGATCATTGAAGGTAACGCTGCAGCGTACCTTCGGAATAAAACGTTGCTTAGTCGCAATTTAAGTCATTCTCTGATTAAGTAAAAAAAATTTCTGAAATCTTTTCATCTTCATGTAAATAAGTGTTAGTCAACAAAATATTTTATAGTTTTCTAAATGCACTCGTTATCTTCGTCAGTCGACCCGGAATAACAGTTTAAGAATACAAGTATAACTTTCATTCGGTGTTATCATTACATATGACTCGTTCACATCAGTATAAGTATACAACATACCTTGACCTGTAAGAAACTAATTTTTTCAGCTTCTTTAACAAAACCTTTCAGGCCATTGCGACACCAAATAATTCGTGCCCTTTTTGAATTACTCCAATATTGTTAACCTGATGCATAACTTGACCAACAATAGTTGGGTCTACAAGGCCTTCTCTCAAAGTAAGCCGTTTCATGTTCGCTTGAAGTCTGTAATCACATTGGTTTGGTCCACGGTTATTGTTTTTAGAAAGAAAACAGCTTCCGTCACCAGCAACGGTGTTATCCTCCTACCTGAAACACGGCTTATTGACTTGGACAGGGTTAAAGTCCAGTCTGCGGTTTTATTTATTTTTGATTGATGGACAAGTTTGTAGGGCATGAAAATACTTTTGTAGCAACGTTTACAGCTTAACAAAACGTGATTCGAACATCGTCTGCTGTACGGAACAAAAGTAATTCTTTCTAGCTCGTGTTTCATGGAGTCTGTTGAAGTGCCAGTTCTGATCAGAAAAGTTATGAAACGATTTGTTCACATTGGCTGCAGACCGTGGTAATTCTGTACAACGACAATATGTTCAAAACCTGTTCTGTTCAAATGCAATTGTTTATTTCAAACAAGGGCTGCGAGGCGCCGTTTTGATGCTGAACATCAGGAAATTGCTATGTAACAAAGTATTTTGAGTGAACGTGTGTGTTTACGTTTGATCTGTGACGAGAGAAGCTTTTCACATTTGCACACTTCCATATTAGGTGGGTGGAAGAAGCAAAAAGCTAACATAACAAGCTGACAAGAGGTGGGTGGTGAAACAGTATTTCCGCCATTCAAACAAGAAGAATAACACGTGCAAGCATCATATGATCAAACGGTTTTTGATACTGATAACCTACAAGACAGTTAAATATATACGGAGTAGCTGATGAATACTCAGGCAGCAAGAATACCATTAGAGAACTACTTCGAAGCTTCCACACTGACAACAAGAGTGATGATCACTGGAGGGCGAAACTTATGGATGATTGTTTAGCCTCAGAGTTCATAGCACCCCAGAGTCTGTGCAACTTCATCCCTACCCAGGAAGACAGATAAACAGAATGTACTACACTCAGTCAATCTTGAAAGATGCCTCAGGGATGCCTGATATTTTTCTGCTCTCTAAACAGTAAAAAGAAACTCTCAAGTTTGATATGAAGAGGCTTCCACCATATAGCTGTTAAAAAGATACCACTGACATTCCGTCTTACTGCCTGCCAATTACATTTCCTGGACGTTTTTATAAGCTGTATTTATGAATCGAAATTGCTAGGTTTTAAAAAAGAAACCGTAAGCGTATAAAAACCAGGTATTCATAGACCCGCCAGCTTCTCAGTGCGCTCTATTCTGCCCTTGACGTGTTTTAGCAGTTGAATGTCGATTTTCTTATTGTAGTCATCAGTTTACCATTCTCTACTGAAGGGTCCGTTTAAGTCGGTTCATATTTCTTAAGCTCCATTGGTGGATATTTCAGCAGCTGAATACGAGCTACTTCCAATTACATTATCACTTTTCATCTACTGCTCGATAATCAAAACATCTTTCAGGATGTTGTGGTTTTTACATTTCTCTGTGTTTCAAAATTAGTGTACAGCTTGGGACACTTTTTTTAAAATCTAATTCCGTTGACATCTTGGGGTGTGTGATTATAAGTACAAGGACAACGCATTTCAATGTACCATTACAGCACCAACAGTTTGAACATTATTTCTTGAAGGAAAACAGAATTACTCAAAATATCACTATGCAGACTCTTCCTTGTCGATGCGCAATTTGTTTTCGTTACTGCTTTATGCTTTTATTGTTCAAAAACAATTCTGTTCACGCTTAAGGATTCAAAAAGCTAAAACAATCTACTTCTAATCGCGGCTAGTTAACTAACCTTAATCGGCTCCATACCAAAATTCAGCAGTCCATTTTGGTTGTCTGAAGTGTGAAAACTTTTCATATGCAAACATTTATGTATATTCAAACAGTTATTGTAAAATAAGTTGGTCACCATCCATGTGTAATTAGAGCTTGCTTCTAGCTGGTGTTTAAAAAAACAACGGACCATTTATGCTTCATACACCTTTCTCCAATAGTGCGTATGCACCGCAACAAGAATCTCATTGCTAATCAGTGACCATAATTGTGTTTATTTATATGCCTTCAATTTCCCAAAAATCCCAATCGTTGAATCATCGATTAGTGTTAGCAAGACAGCTACTTTTTGTTAGTTGGAGGCTATCGAGCAATCTGAAAATTACTCACAAGCTGACGTGATCAAGCGGCTGCATATGATAAGTCGGTCTCGTCTAACGAAACGACACCTCTAAAGTGGTCAACACAGCTATCTCAAAAGGACGTCGTCGGAGATCAGGTTTCGTAGGTATCAGAAATAGGCGCTATTGTTAGCTTTTGGTAATGGTGAAACTCAAGTCTAATGGTTTCTTGTAAACAAGCTAACGGGAAAGATGTTCATAATTTTTCGTAGGAAATTAAGCATCCAGTGGATCGTTTTATTCCACTTCTTTGGTTTTGTCACCTTTCCGTTGTGTCTGCTTATCTTTTTATCTAATGATCTACCTAATTGATTACCCTGCTAAAAATCAATTAATCCGAAAACTGTGCAGCTTGTTATGAGTTCTTTTGACATATCTTTGATGCCATCCACCTAATGCACATCCTAGTCATGAACTGGTCACATAGTTAAGCCATATTTTGCACAAACTCCACCTTCAGGGTGACATTCTTTCTCTATCCAGCCATCTTTCTAATGAACTGATTGTTTTCTAGTAACAAGAGAAATGGTTACTTACGTCACACCGAGAGTGTTATGTTTTAGCTTTTGTCAAAGACTTTGTTTTCATTATATAACTATTTAGAGATGTGGGTTTTCGGATCACCAACTCAGTATAATAGATTCAAACATTCACCTAGTCGGTACACTAAAACTGTTTACGAACGGATGCTAACTTGATACTTAGCTTACTGGAATATCTCTTCAATGAGCTGTATTCACAGTTATATACGCATCATCAACAGCATATGTTTTATAAAAAGAATTATCGTTTGTCAGTGAAACTTTAGTTTGTCTGATAAAACCATGGTAACGGCTACAATTTGTCATCAATTACTACATTCAGGAGTTCGCTATATGGATTTCGATTTTAGTGTAGTAAACATTATAGTAACCGTGACAACAAATGTCGGACAAACAGTACCCCCTCTGTATAGAATCCTATTCTTGCCAATCATTTGACCTGAATAGTTAAACTTCCATGAAACCCTCAATAGCTGAAAGCATTTCGAGTTGCCAATGGTTACTTCTCAACTTACAACACAATAAGAGGTGCAAATTTGCAGGAATTTTCAGAGAAAATTTAGCTTACTATTATTTGTTGATTATGTAAGTCGCCCAGACGATGATGGCACGAACGATTAAATTAATCAGGATTCTCTCAGTTAAGGTGCAATTTAAAAGAGTGAAGGTAAAACGTATTTTAACATGCATATATAATAACATGGTAATTGAAATGTTTGGCGTCTGGTCGAGTTGCTTCAGAATGGAAGTCCAGGAAAAATTCACACGGGAGTAGTAGAATGTAACGGGATAAAACACTAGCCAAGATTTAAGTGGAACATTGTTGGCACAAAGCAGGATGAAACACTTAGTTGTTACATAAATACTACATTCGTTAATCGATAATTACTTCGATCTGAAACGAGTTATCCTACTGTTTTTTTCTGCCACAGTACCGCGAACCAAATCGCCAAACCCCGTTATAGACCATTCAAGACACATCGTTTGCCAAGATGAGTTTGTTCTGTGACGTTCAAATTGAGCTGTTTGATTGCTAATTACCTGAAGGTAACGCCAGTTTAGTCTGCTTTCATAACACCGATAATTATTAGGTGGCTCTTTAATTTGACACATTGCTAACAGTTCAACTGCCCTATCGCATATCCCTATGTTTTGGTGAAGAGGTATTCGTCCTCATGTCAAGAAGATTGAAGCACATGAACAATACTCAAATGGAGTTGCGGTTTACCAATCACTTCATCCAGTTGATTCATCTGAACTAAACATTATGTGTTCTAGGCAGCATCAGTAACCGGCTTATTCGAAAGATCAGATGGTCGTCGGGAAAATGCTAAACACTATCCATGAACTGTTACTAAACGGAAACTAGGATCTAATGTTACTTTCCAGAGGGAGACGGTCCAGAAAGTGTACGTGAACGTACAAGCTGTTATTAATGCTCAACTTATGGACAAATACAGGTTGAGATGGATATTTTTTAGGGAAAATTTAGACAACTTTTCAACATCAAATTTCTTCACCAGCAGAGTAAATCCAACACGTCACTAAGGTAAGGTCTCATCAAGTGAATTAGCAAAATCTACAGGGTCTGAAAACATATCCACAAAAAAAGTTAAGTGTAACTTTGAATCTTCCAGAGTTTTTGATTTATTTTACTTTCCCGTTGTTTGAGTTCTGATGCGTACGTCAATTAGAAATCACTGCCAGTGAATCTATCAGGGTGTACGGGTATTAAATCGGCGGACAACATTTATCAGGTAATAAGTAGACCAATGTGTCTAGCACACAACACAGTGTCTGCTCTATAATGATCAGGCTCAGTCAGCCAAGTAGTACTGGAACAATCGCGATGTCCTCCATCAGGGTGTAAAAGTCTCATTCCTGGGAGATAGGTATTCTTCTAAAGATTACGTGGACGCAGTTTTTATTAGGCCAACTTCAACCTAAATACTTATCATACCACATACATATATCTTATAATAGTTCTTCTTGATTAATATATCGTATAAATACTATGGGGTGACAAGTAAATAAGTCATACAACGATCTACAAGACATCTATGCCAGGCTACAATACGGAGGTGTATGCTAGCCCAAATTATTGGACAGCGAGTGAACTCAACTCATCCCCGAATGCCTGGACTAGAGATGTGTAGGGTGTGACTTTCATTGTTCATTACCTCAGTCCAGATGTGATTCATGCCAACCACTTTTTGCTTTCACGTAATATGTGCAATAGTATGTCACTTCAGGATTATTTTCAATATCTTTTAACTAAAGTGAACCACAAACCGATAGGTAACATTGAATCAACCGCTAACAAATCGATTCTTAACATTTGGTACAACGTGCGGTAATCTGGAAAATCGTTTCACTCCCAAAACTTGTGAATCTGCTGGTCGTATGTACTTTTCACATCCTGCCTAATTCAGAAGAGCTCCTGGGCCGATGTCCAATCGAGTCCCCTTAAGTGGACCACCCATCAGTAGTCTCCACCAACTACTATGTGTATCAGTACTCTACCGCCGCTGGATTGTTTGTGGTCACCATTTAGTTAGCTTTCAGATCTGTCGACCTTGTATTGCGTGTTCTGAATCCGCTGTCCAGGTCACAATCTCGGAGGCGGATAATCTATTGTTTCACTAAATAACTCAGCGTTCTTTGGCAATGCTTGGTACTGCTTACTCACGACCAACGAGGTCACCAAAAGCTAAGTTTTTACCATCTTCATATTGTTAACAATTGCAGTTGTAGTTGTCAACGGTTCGCGTGATTACGTAAGCCAAAACCTTGTCCGCCTGGCTGTCTGCTGTGGGGATAAAACTCGGACTCTGCGCTTATTCCCAAAAATACACATTCCTCAACTTTTGATATCGAATTGACGCACGTGATCCAAACCAAATTTGGCTAGTTGTTGCGATCAATAAACGAAAAAGATTACTGACAGGTTTTTAAAAATGTATTTTAAAGTTGACAGCAGTTTAAGCCAACCATTTCGGTTTGACTGTCTGTGGTTGATTGAAATACTCAACTGGTTAATTTTCACAAGTACTGTTTGAAGGTATCCTAATGTATGTGCTGGTTGTACAAGCTTTCAGATGGCAGGATGTAAAGTTCACGTTGAAATCCACGTTATATTATGACCACTCAAACACCGACTTAGAAGACGAGGCTGAACGTAGTATACTTCGGACCACTGGTTGGATTATTGAAAGACGGCAGATTTGGGAATTACGCCAAAAAATCAAAGTTGCAGAAATAAGGGGCACCTTCTAGTTAGACGGGACAACAACAGCCATAAAGAGGACTATAACATATCCTCCCACATTAACGTATAAAGCAGATATTGGTTTGTATTTGCAGGCCTCCTCTCCGGATGAAAAGGCGTTTGTGGAAGCAAGCCGGGATCTCGGGGTGGTATACCACGGTCTGGATGAAGCCGGGATGCATGTAAGCTTCAATCACTTTTGGGTTTATCATTTTACTATTCTAATTTTTGTTTGAAAACTTACCAACCGACTTTCCATGTTGTGCATTTTTACGTCTCTGTCAACACGGCCAATAGGCAAAAAATACGGTTAGAATTTATAATACATAACTCCATCTGTTTTGACTATGTGCAAGGCAAGAAAGAAACCGAAATAGTTTTAAATGAGATGGAAAGAATACAAATCGCTCCAGACCCTGTACGACAACCGCAGTTATACTGAAAGATGCGGAAAATGACAGCTTGTTGTTGAAACAGATAAGTTAGATTACCGACAGCTAATCAATGAAGGTGTACGTCGCTTCAAAAGTCGTTAAAGGAGACTGTTCAGTGAAAATTTAATAGATTTTTGAGTAGTGGCTGGTTAAACTCTGATTACCAAGTGCCTCTTGGTGAGGTTAGTGACGGTTTGCTACAGTTGTACATGGCTTTTCAAAGGTTACCCCGGTGCACCTGCCAGCTGTTTTGGTATGGTTTCGTTGGTCTTGGTTTTGTGTCTTTCCAGCTTCGTTATCTTCACTTTAAGAACAGTGATTGGTCTTGAGCACAGTCATGATTTTCAACTGACGTTAATGCAACTCGGAAGGCCATTATAGGCAAGTCCAGTTACGTCACCTGGGAATTACGTTCCACTTTGCAACTACTAATCTTTTTGAAACAACAGCCAGCTAGTCGTTTTGAACGGAGCCTCAGTGCTGGAGGATTTCTTGATTCTTGACGGCCATATTTTTTGGAGTATTTGCATTTGACCAATTAAAGTTAATAGATAAGCGAGCAACACGAGCCGCCTATTCAAAATTTACTCCATAGAAAATGAATATTGAATATTATTCTCAATATGATGTGTATGATACAAGTACACTCAAGAGAATGAATGCTTAGAGTATTTAAGTGGAACTTATACTGCCAAGTTGGGAAAATATTGTGATATATACATTGCAGTTTGGCTCAATGTAAATCTTGTTTATCCGCAACCTAGTTCGATCTCTTTCATCTGATTCGGACTTAAACTAATTTCATGGCGCCAGTCAAATTCACCTCTTTGTCAGTTTGAATTTTCATGCAATATTTTGATAATAAATAATTTTTTTATATACTGAAAATTCAGTAGAAACCAATACAGAATGTAGCACACTAATAGCACCGCTAAAGGTACCGGGTGACCCGCTGAAAACGGATCATTGTCAAATGAGTAACTGTGTGCATTCACCACACCAAGGCCACTCAACCACGGCATAAAACACCCGGCCAACTCACCAAATGTTTCTGTGGTGTACGTAGATTAAATCTTCATATCTTGTTTACAGCAAATAAATGTTAATCAATGTGGTTTGATTCTCAGCTCGGAAAATGCGCTGATATTTTCGGCGAAAGTCAACAATGTATAATGAACATATTCATTATATTCTGGGTTTAAGGGTTTAGCTTTTGCGCACTGTTTTAATATTTGCCGTGAGCTACTTGACTTACTGATGCTGTTCTTTTAACTGATTAATTAGTTGTCAACAAGTTTATGCAATTGGTAGTATATGTTGTAGCTCAGCGGTACACATTCTTGCGTCACCGCGCAAAATGACCAGTTCGACAAAAGTTCGGTCATTTTTCGTGGTAGGCAGGTAATTTTTTTTCTCATACTGACGTCTGTTAGGTTGTAGATAACAAAGCATTTCGGTAAGATGCCATTGTGGAATAAAAATTGTGAATCAAAAGTATCAAGAACAACTTAGCTGCAGAGTATGAGTATGCCAAAGTACATTGCAACTAACCATTTTAGCCAGTTGTGATAAGATCAGGTTTGGTTATACCAGCAGTATCAGCGAACATTTGCATTTCAATCATGCTTATGAGTATATTTGTTGGAATCGGTTTAACAGACTACCTACTCAGTTGTTTGCAGGACATCCCTTGAAAAATAAAACAAACATTCTTTTTCACAAAAATATATTTTCTGAGATATTCAAAAGTGATACACGTAAATAAGTTAAGATTGGAAATAAAACCAAAAAATATCAACAGTCCCCGTAATCCGAACGTTTGCAAATAGAATTAACAGCAAAGAAATTTCCCTCACGATAATTTATTTGTAGAAGATTTAATGTATGTAAGTAAAACTGTCTTTTACACATTAAAAATCGAATATACCCGAGATAGAATTGAGAGTTATTTATTTTGCAAAGTGTTGGTGAGCTGAGTTATCCATGAACAAAATCATGCACAACATTTTGAGCTACTTGTTCACCTGTTTTTGGCGGACTGGATTGAGTGAACTGATGTCATTCAGATGTCATTCATTGGATATACTTCTGTTGTTATTTTCATGTACCAAGTTTAAATTGCCATTTGGATGTCCGCTGCAGTTATCTGATAAAGAGTCTTGCAACACTTCTAACATGTTTCCCCAAATTTAGGACAACGGGAAAGTGGTAATTTCACTTCCGGTATAACAATGGATAATCTTTCATTATTGTGAATGACAATAGACTGTAACTGTATTGTAACGAATGCACTTTATGAAACCATTGTTCCCATGTGAAACCTATCACCTAACAGTGAATTAATCTGTCAATGTACAATGATTCTATTAAACTCTAATGAACCATTGTAAGCACGTTCTTGAGAAACGCTTCTTCAGGAACAGATTAAAAAAATGTAACTTTTATTAAAATTGTCTCCAACCTTAGTTTTCTGATAGGAACAACTTTTGTACCGTTCGAAGGAAATGGTTTTTTATGACTTGCAGTGGCAGTTTAACTGGGGCTATACTTTAGTTTCAAGCTATAAGGGGAAGAAGTTCGGTTGCGATATCAAAGCTTTTAGGGAGCAACAGTTTGAACGAACCGTAATCAAACTGGTAATATTTTTTGAACGTCTCATAGTATAAATTTTGTAGATTATTTCCGTTTAGCCACTTTAAATTCAAGATTATTTCTATTAATTATTTATATAGCAAATATAGCTACATACGTTAGTAAATGTATATTATTTCAGTGGAAATTACCAAATTAGGGATTATGTTGATCGCGCGTAATATTGTGCGAACCCAGTTAACCTTCCACATTCTGTCACATACGGTGTATTGAAAAATCTGTAGAGACTTGTGGCGAGACAGTTGCCTTGATAACCCAAGTAAATATGGCTTGGCCTTCAAACTGGTGATGTGCTCTCAAGAGAAGTAATTGGAAACTGTTCAGCTCTTTAAAGAGACAAGTTGGATCGTTTACAAGACAGGATTTCAAATCGTTAAATGATTATCACCAGTATTCAGCGACAAAATATTTTTGGATAGTCCACTTACTATGTATAGAGCTGGTATTCATCTGATTTGATTAGTTAACGTGTCTCAAAATCTAACGTTTTCTTTTTAAGAAGGTGGGCTGAAAGCTTAGTGAAAATGTCACACCCGCTAAATATGAAGTATATTCAATTAGCAGCATTTAGAATTTTGCCAAGTCATCTGAACATTAAAAACCTGTATTTTATTGACAGCACAGTTATCATTAACGCACAACACAAGAAAAGGTCGCTTGGCAACATCTGATGTAATTGTTGTACTGTACTTATTCAAACCTTACTACTGCTGCTTCACTTAGAAACCACCAAACGATCCAGATGATAATTTGCTCTGCTAATATATGCTAAAAATTGTTCTCCAAAGTTTTTGGATTTCTTAACGATGACCGGCGTGTTGTGCGCCTTAATTATGAATATACACATAAGCACATGTTCGTACCTGTTACAAATAATCTGTCTGACGATCGATTGCTGGAGCCTTTAAATGCTTAAAACGCGATAACAAACAGTAGTTTGTCTTTATCTTATTCCGTGATATACAATTTTTCCTATGGCGAGTTGAAAAATCATTTTTAGACAGTTAATATTTCCAGCGTTATTATTGTACTTAACTTAGTCAATAGTGCGGCATATGGGCAACTTGAGCGTTACCCGCAATACATTGTGGATAAGTATTCATATATAATAATCAGCATGTGCCCAGTACGAGATCTGCAAACAGTTGCCCATAAATGTAGACAGGAGTGAACACTATGCTCGGATATTCAACACTAACATTCAGAAACACGAGTATGCGTTTTCGCGCGCATATATATGCACATATTTTTCAAAACTTATTCCCGAACATTGCAAGTTTGAACTACTGCTGAATCTTTGCAAGAATCGAGGGTAAATGCAAAACTCTATATCTGAGGGAGTTCAGTATTTTTTGTGAACTTTCTTACCCTTCCGGTAGGCATACTTTATTTCCAACCTCTTCGTACCCAAGTGCTGCCTATCTTGCGTGATATTCTCTGACACCACGAAACAGGTTTCTACTTTTCACACCAGTGTTGGACCGTCTGTCAACAGAAATTGCTGTGGTTTCTTGTACTAGAGTGGCGCAAAGCACTTACGAACAGCCATAACGCGTCTTCACAGTAATTTTTTGCACAAATCCTCTCGCTGAATATATTTCCGATCTTCATGTCAATAGGAAACTTTCCAAAGGTATGACATTTAACCTTAGTATTTGCTACAGGTGCCTGAAATAATAATACTCAGAAACGTACAGTCAAAGATCTTCGTCTTTTGATGAGTCTCTTCAAGATTAGAGGTCATGCTGCATGACACCTTGGCCGGTTTGTAATTTTACTTGCACTTTTTATTGTCCGGAAGTATTCGCTAAAACTGGTGCGTCCGGGACCGGGGATCTGGTTTTGTTTCAGTAAGTGTTTTGTACGCGCTTTAGTCAGCAGTTGGTATTTTGGATTATACATGCCCGCACGTAAATAAGACAGGTCAGGACTTTTCAGGTAACACCGTGATTATACCTTGTTCACATAAACTTCGTAGGGTAGGTATTTCACTAATTAATCCTTCCAAACTGCTTTGGCACACCTATGATTTTACATGGGTGCAAACTCAAGTAATACCATCTGCTTATATAAGGCGTAGTTCGTGAGTACTAAGCCATATGAAGAAAATATTTTTAACCGTCTAATTCTTACTCTCATTGTGCACTGCTATCTTGGGCTGCGACACGTGAAAGAATGACTGTGTGAATAGGAGCGTATATTCCCTGCCCCAAGAACGTTCATTTTTACAGTAGTCTGTGTACATTCAAATCAGACTGTCTTAAGCATCCATCAGATCTTTGTGAATGGAGAAAATATTTTTCTACCAAGGATATTGGCTGCGATATTTTCAGTCCGTCTACACGCACGCAAACAACTCCCGCGATGCGGATCTTGTCCGTAAAATGTCGAAGCCTGATGAGTTAATGGAAACAAAGTCATTTGACATGGTCTGTGGAAGTTGTAATGCTTTTCCTTTTGTTAAAAGGCAAACAAGTTTTGTTTAGAGGAAGAAGAAAATATATAGAAATATATCACAGACTGATCGTCTTCAGGGCGTCGGCGTCCAATTAATCAACCTATCAGAAGTCTATGCTGAATATATTCCGCTCAATAACCAATAACTTTGGGTAAGCTTTCGGGTATCTTTAGTTCAAGATGTACATTGCAAGACAAACGAATGAGGTTATATGTGTAATCCGCTGCATAACGGTGGTCTTGAAGGTAATGCCCAATTGACATACCTCATACTATACTTGATGGAATATAAGTTTAGCATTGATAGATCACAAAACAGGGACTGTCAAATTGTCTTTCTCAAACCATTCGCAGAAAGTCCACGTACGTTTTGTTCACCTCTGCTCTGTAAACAAACAAAGCGATTCGTTTTCTAAATCGTCTTTTTTAAACAGATATTGAGCACTGTATACGATAAGTTAACAACGGCATTGCTTTCACCCGAAACCTCCCTTAGATCATACAAACGGGTAAAGAAATTACGTGATCAGTTATGTATGAATTGAAATTTTGATTCAATTAGTTGATGCTATCAGCTGATATGTGAATAGTTCAGTCACAAGCAGTTATGAGACAAATTTACATGTATATTTATACAAATTAGTCTTGGACTGTCATTCAAAGGTTGCACGTAGATTGACGGTTAAATGGTGCTTGCTTGTAAGTTAAAGCATATACATCTTCAAGCATATTTTTCACTCATTATCTGCGAAATTGCTCGACGCAACGGGCAAGTTTTTGAACTTACTGGACTACTAACACCTATAGGAGGCCAACTTTGCAAATGATCGCTTAAACCATTTCCTTCAAATGATTGTGGCGAAACAACAGTGTACAATTCATAAAACAACAGAAAAATAGTGTACGTGAGGCTAGCTTAAAGATTGATGGGGTACATTACACTCAGGTGAATGTTAATGGTCTGCTGTCGTGTGTTTCTAGGTATCTTTTGTTGGCTGAAGTTTTTTTATATTAATACAGCTCCAAATCGACTCCAGTCTTCTCCAATATGCGTGTCTCATTGTTCTTCAGAGCACATGATTCTT
The DNA here is from genome assembly GCA_013368495.1 of Paragonimus heterotremus. Lineage (NCBI taxonomy): Eukaryota > Metazoa > Platyhelminthes > Trematoda > Plagiorchiida > Troglotrematidae > Paragonimus > Paragonimus heterotremus. The sequence goes on along the minus strand of LUCH01001135.1, from coordinate 57,620 downwards.
GTTGTTTCCAGTTAAAAAGTGACAAATGCTTCAATTCAATCGTATGACCATGTCCACCATACTTTGCAGATTTTCTCAATTAGACAATATTCACATTGAAATGGTTAATGTCAAGTGGTAATCGCGTTGAGTGACACAGGGATTAGGCTCTCTGGCCAGAGGGTAGCATAATATATTGAGGGCTAGTGAAATATTATCTGAGATGTGGATAGGAAAGCGTGATAATTAACCTTGTGAACAAAAACATGGCCAACTCTGGCTAAAAGATATACAGTGAAATCCGGATGGTTTGTCACCTGATTTGTTTGCACCTAAAGTACTACGCCACCATAGGTACCCGTTACGTTACCACTTAAAAAATTCAGTTACGTATCAGGAAAGTGGAGTCCGCCTAGGCGAAGATGTGCCAATAACATGATATTTTTGGTAACAGTAGCGTCAGGATACCACCGACTGCGAAGCTAACATAAAAATTGTTTAGCAGTATGTGATGCAGTAACAACTGAGTTTAACTTGACGTGATTTCCAACTATCACCTGCGAAACAAGCACCCATCCAATACACCTAATCTAGAATGGAATCGCATTTTTTAAGGATACCATGCCACTGTCATGGAAAATGCAAGTATCGTATCTGCTGCATGTCGATTAAGACTAGGTTAGGCGCTTCAAACACAGCAAAATGTTTTTCGTGACTGGACCTGTACTGAGCATCAAACGTGGTTGTGTTAGTTTCATTAATACTGTGGATGTGATTATCAGTAACGTACGACTGATGTGTTATCGAAGGTAAAATTTGCTCCAGAAAGCACTTACATGTTCTTACTCTTCCGCAACAAATCTAAAAAATAACATGAATTAAAATATTTTGCCTCTTGTGATTTCTTAGTATTTGTTGGTTGCTCCAAGTGACCCTTCAACAAAGGCTAACCACACGTTCAGTCGTAATGTCCAATAAAAATCACCCACGGTCTATAAGCAATTGTTGTTTACAGAATTAAAAATTTCCATAGTTAAAGTCTAATTGGAATGTTAAAGGTGTATGTATAGGTTGCTGAAGAATTTTAGGGTTCATTGTCTATGAGAAAGCTTTCTAAAACGGAATAGTTGAAATATATGTTGTAACCTAACTTCATGAAATTACAAAAACTAGCTCCACATTACCTTCACATTCAAGGACGTTTAATCAGTTCTGTAACAGTATCTGGGCCAAATACCGGAAACATTTAGAAAAGTCGGTTGGTAAACCCCACAAAAGTCTCATGACAGGGCATACAAGCTATGTTCTGCTAACTTTGAGAACACACTAATTTGACAGTATTGTGAGCAATTGAATTGTGCAAAACTTACGGGTGATTACCAGAGGTACTCCGCATGCATGTAATATGCTTCGAAAACATTCAAGTTTAATGCATGGTTAGCGATTCTAGAATACTCAGTCAATGTTTTGGTTTGATTTTATTGTGTTATCTTGTGTCAGCCTGGGAGAACTTTCGCCAGCCGAACTCTTCAGACGTAATTAAATCCCCTACCCCATTAGGTTAGATAACGCCAACAACAACTATTGCACATGGAAGTCCTGGTTAAAAAGTGTCAAGTGAGTAGTCCGGGATTTGGTTAAATTCAGGTTGCACATTACACAGTTTTGATCGCAGTTGTCACATTCATAGAAACTTTATAGTCGGTCTCTTCGGAAAAGAAGCACTATACACGAGTTTTGCTCTCATTAGAGCTCGTCAGTACTGAGTATCCTTGCTACTGCCAGGACTAGAGCTCCGGCCATGCCTGAACCTAACCAAATCCCGACTAGTCATCAGTAGTCTGAAATATCCCCTAGCAGGTTTAATGAGATCGGAGAGTTCGACCTGTCTAGGAAGTCCTAATCGCGAGGTTATCGACTGAAGTTGACGAACAGTAACTGTCTCCTACCAAGAAGATCGGGCAACCTGATCATTGCTCACAAGCGAAAGTGGTTGAGTGTTCACATATGATAATTCGTTGGTGCCTAATGCGAGGTGAACGGCGCAATGGTAAACACGGTCGCCTCATGAACAGCGTGTCCGTGGTTCAAGTCCTGGTGGTGGCGACGATATGCACCACTGACGAGCTCTAATGAGAGCGAAACTCAAGTCTAGTGCTTCTTTTCGAAATTGGCCGAGTGGAACGTGTATGGGAATGCGACAACTGCGATCAATTGTGGGTGATGTTCAACTCGAAATTGAAAGAACTGTTACTAAGTGGCCTGAATCGCTTAATAATTACCAATGAACTTTTAGAGAGGATTATTCATTCCTGCTAACTTGAGGTTATTTGCTTATCGATCAACACGTTTGCCTCACGAAGAAATGGATCGGGATTAAAATCTCTGTGGGAGCAAGTATATATATATATATACATATATATGTCCCGTCAATGAACTCTGATATCGAAGGAACCAGCTTCCAATGGTCATATTCAATAGGGTCTGGCCGAATATGTTTAAAAGTATGGACGCTGCGATTAAACTGAGTTCAACTTAAAGGCCACCCAAAGTTGTCGGTGATTTATCACGTGAAAATTCTGACGAAATAACCGTCGACGAATCTACTTAGCCTAGCAGCGAAACGCTTTCAAATCGAACCATCATAAAACGATCATTTAGGTACATGTGCCCACAAAGCAGATTCCAAAATTTAAAGCGAATTTTGACCTAAATATGTCCACAATATTACTAAATGAACGCATAACATTTTACAATCTTTAAACCACAATCACTCGATACGATGTTCTCTTTCCACAAAACTAATGGTTTCCACACTGACCCAGTAAAACTAGTGATGAATTGAATCGTTCGAGCAAAGCGTAAGGTAGCAAATGAGGGATGATTAATCGTGATCGTTCGTTATGAAGCGCCGAATGAGTGATCTGTAGAGCCATATGTTTGCTGAATACGAAAATATCTATAGAGTGTTGCCTGACTGGAATCCACCCTTCATGGAAGTCTCGCATTGGTTTTTAAGTTTTTTTTCACCACTTATTCAGCTTGTGTTATGGGGAATTGGACCAGGTGATTGCAAAAAACATTTTCATAGCTGGCTTTTAAAGGGGATATTTTCTGACAGTTTGTTGAACAGAAAGTTAAGCTTGACACTTTTCACACGCTCAGTAAAACGAAGCTGGTATTAATACATCAAAGTTTTAGATTCTCACACTTTCGGTCAGCAAGTTATGTCTCAATTCACCTAGTCGAACACAAGTTCTAACTAGAGATACGGATGCGGTGAATGATGTGCAGGTGGATGTAAATGTCATCCTGAAACTTAACAGACGATGTAACTATCAAAAAATGCCAACACGCTATCGTACATCTAGTCGACATGACGAACGATGGATGAGAATAAAACAATATTACTGATCACGAAAAATCATTTGACAAGTCAACATAATACTGCCAAAATGAACAATTCCGTTACGGATGGCACAGAAGACCGTCATTAATCACCACTGATAGGTCGCATACGTACCAACAGAATTGTTTGCTGTGCATATTTCAACTTGACACCAAACAACCTGCAATTTTTGTAGTTTCTTGTTGTGTGGGTTGACATTTTGTACACTATAACTGTTTACTATGGGCATAAACAGAAATGCGGAGGAATGTGTTTGAGTACACATTGTGTAATGTCACTCATTTATGTTCTTGTTCACATTCGTAAGAAAGACTAACTGTTACTCAATCCTCTCTGTTTATCACACATCTAAATCAAATGAAAAAACATATCTTTCAAGAATAGGTGAGGCTTGTTGTTCACTTATGACAAGGCTGTTCAAATGTTTTTGTTTCCAGTGAGTTTTGCTTATTCATATTCAAGGCCTACTTTACAAAACGCTTTGGTATCCAAACTGAGCACCTCTGCATACTGGAAATCATACATCCTAGTGCATATGATGTCCTTTAAGAAAGATCGACTTCGATCAATACGCATAACTGAACGCTGACTATTGAGGGTCTTAATTGGCTAGTTGAATACAGTGATGAAGACCCAAAATACCGATTCACCTACGAATAAAAGATTGTTGAGGAAAGCCGATTCATTAGTTAAAAATAAAATGGTGATATGGGTTCGCTGTCAGATGCAACCCAGGACATAAATCCCCCAAAGAAGATGACAATGAATCTTAAGTTATTAAAACACCTGTGGCCGGTAAAGATTCACCCTCAGCTAACTTGAATTTGTAGGAAATAAGATTTAACACAAATCCAAATCGCTGATAAGTAAAGTGCCTGCCGGTGAACTATACCAATGTATGTGCTGGTTTTTGACCAAAGGTGAACTGCAAACGCAGACAGAGTTGATGAGCGACGAGAAAATTAGGAGTAAATAGAAGAATTCCCAGAAGATTTAGTTAGAATCAGCCACAGTTTTGTATTTGTTTACGTTTTTCTGGAAGTGGTCTACTATTTGGTGTGTGTTAACTGTAGATAAAATGTTGAATACGACAGAACTTAGTCCTCATCGATGCGGACCTGTTGGGAAGCTAATTGAGTTAATTCTCTAAATCCATATGGACCCATTGACGACGGTTGACAGATAACGGCACTTGTCTAGTAGTGTTCATAGGAAACGCACAACCAAGTATCAAAATGGGGGAGGGAGTGGCTGGAAACACAACTAGGAACGCCAGGCGCGTACAGAGAGGCCGACGGACGGCACCCAGCATAGTCAGTAGCAAAACACTTAAACCAAATAGGACACAGAGTTAAGGTTAATGAAACATTCTCTGTGATTGTTCGAACCCACCGGAAACGCACCTTCCGGTTTACTGGGGCTTTGGCTATCAGACGTCATAATCCCCCAGTGTGTATTCAAAAACAATTTGTGTTGACGTTACGGTTGACCTGGTAGTCAGCATCCCCATTTCTTTGATCTTCATTTCTGTCTGTCTGTCTAATCCATTAGGCCATTATTTCCACCCTATGGAATCTTATCTTAATGTTTAAAATTATTTACAAGTCAATGTGTGGTCAGAATTTACGAATTGTTACTCCGGAGAACATCATATGGTTTATATCTTCTCATTGCCTTATTTAGGTTCATAAAGGAACAAATTGCTTTAAATTCGACATTATCTATAGGTCAGTGAGCAGTGTGATGGAGTGGTTTGTAAAGAAGAGTCATATTGGAATGCCACAAGATTTTGCAAACTTAACGACCGCTGTGAAAAGACGAATTAATGAAAGCCGTGCTTTAACTAGATGACGATACTATCGCTAAGGAGAATGCAATTGCAAGATGTGCGAGTTTTAATTGTATTTTCAAACCCTTCTGATAAACGCCGAATAGTGAATGTCAGATCAAAATCGCACTGCTGGACGTGTAGTGCTATTGATGTAGGCAGCATTCGTCACAAGGAATCAACGTTAATTTACTAGCGTTTGTTAGATCGTTTGGGGTACAAATAAACGACGACAGCCGCCGACACGTGAAAACTGGCAGGTAAAATGCAATGGAGTCAACATGAAATGGATTTAACTGCTTGGAATTTCGGGGGAGATGAGGTGACGATAGCGTTACGGTGACCACAGTGGACGTTGTGTTCACGAAGAAGGGGTAGGGAGCGAGTAATAGGTAGCAGCGTACGTATGGACATGTTAGCAGAAGTCAACAACCGGAAGAGAAAAACGGATAATCTAGCAATTCATATACAAGCTGCGATAAACCTATCGGTAAAGCGTTAACTATGTAGGTTCACTGCAAGGAAAGGGCCAGAATCAATTGAAGATATTCTTAGCATATGTGAGCGCCTCACAGTACCAATAGCTACACAGTGATCACTCACGACTTCATCTCGAATGGTTTGCTGAAAATATGAATGTAAAAACATAAACAATTATGAGGGCTAATTTGCCATTACCAGAACTCACTTATATTGTTCACATATGCATTTGGTGCAGCTGTCTCACGTGTACAATTAGTTCTTATCCCAAAACAAAAACAACATCGATTCAAAATTGATGCACCGTTTTCCACTGACTGAAATTTACAGGCACTGATTGATTTTATTGCAATTACATTTGTTCTATTACGTTTTGCTACGTACATTTCCAGCCGGTGATCACGACGAATGACTAATGGTATCAACCACTTTTTAATGTAGAATGCTTGTGTCCTGATGGACAACACAATTGCACACTGGCATTTACGTTTCGGCTCAGAGATGGCCAAACCTCCAGGGGCATCTGTTGGCTTCGGTCCCAGATTTTTATCATAACGGACAAGAACGTTAGTAAGAAATTCAGAACAAATAAACAAATTTAGCAGGCGTGAGAAGAAAAACTGGAAGCCCTAATGTCCTTTATTACAGTTAAACATCTTCGGATTACTCTTCCGGTCAAATAGTGTGTTCCGCAAGCGAATGAACTTCCCTCACGTTATATAATAACGTTTGGGATTGTTATCACCTTGTCAATGGGAAAACAGCTTAAAACATCCATATTAAAAATTGCACCTACATACCTACCCGGTCTCATAACTCCACTGTCCATCAACTGTGATATGTATTGACAATGATTAGCCACCGTCTGAAGATGAAATTTTTTCAACTGCTCGGATTTATATTCCCACTATATGGCGCTGCGATATTTCGCTCTGATTTATATAGTCCGCTTGTCTTACGTTTGTTGTTAATATGCCCATCAGTAACTTATTTCTGCGCTACTGTGTTGTGCTCAATTTGGGTTCAGGGACCATTTGTGTCGCTGGAATAATTTTATAGAACACCCGTGGAAAATTTGTTTTAATCCCTAATGGTGGTATATCGTGACAAATGGCTAACCTTTATTGGGGAACCCACGCAAACTAAGTAGTGACATATCCGATTAGTTGGTAGACTAGGAAGCGGATTGTGATGGGGAAATGTTATCAACAAATATAGTCGTTACCCAACTTAGTGCCTGAGAAGGTAGTTAATAATTTGTGTTTTATAGTCTACACGGTTGAATGCAAAATGTCTGGTCACCTCGTAATTGCAGGACATTCTAAGATTTATGTCTAATTATCCGTCATGTGAATAACGATTTGATTTCAAGGCTTGTGTAACTGTTTATGGGAGATGGAAAACGCTATGGTATGCATTAATCTTAACTACTTATCACGCATTAACCGTCCAACGCGAACAATAAATCCCAACGTTTGAGGAAAACATTGAGTTTAGCATCCGTATGGGAGTATCATTAGTTGGGTCAGCTTAACGCCATATTACCAGTTGGTTAACTTAACACATGTTTAGTAGGTTTGTCATCGACATCACAGTGGGCAACTGACTGTTTTCAATCCAGAACAAGACAGCTCACACCAATTTGTCCGAGGTGTGACGTGTAATGCAACTTTACAGTTCACAAGTTATCACAAAATTAATTCAAAACGTGTTGACTACGAACCTCAAACTAGCCGACTTCATCCGTGCGAAATTCAGTGCAGACATTCAACAACACAAAAGCGTGTACTTTGGACTTATCGGCGTATGATTCACCTCGGTGTTAAAATTAGAAACCCATGCATATTCTCAACTTTAACACTTAGATATGGAGCATACGGTTCGTGTCATCAAGGTACATCAAGACGCCAGCGATAAATTGAATGTACTGAATTAGAATTGTGTTGGTCACTAAGGCGTGAGTATATTCAGTTCCGGTGAAATACAATTTGACGCATCATTTCTTAGAAACTCAGTATGAAACGAGAATATTTTGACTACGACTGATTCAGCATCACTCATACTCGATACGAGCTTTCATGAATTGCAAATATTGCCAATTGACCTAGGTCATGAAATTGCATCAAGGTTCTGTTTTGCTCTCCGTAGAGATCAGCAGTTTTGTATGGCCCTTTCTACCTGGGGTTCGTACGGCACTTGTGTGTTTGTGAAGCTGACTTATTGGCCCCACTAAGTCGTGTGGCCACCAGCGCTTACGACTAATACTCAAGTTATCAGATAGTCTAGAATGAAGGTCGACTATGGAGACACGTGAATAGTAGTCATTATGCCCGCCTAGCAAAAATATGCTGCATCTGTATATGCTTCTTTAATGGCAACATAGTGGCTGACGAAACTAGAGTTTTGCGAATCTCTTCAAGGTCAATCAGTTGAATTTTGCTATAACAATAAACCTACATACAAACGTAGGTGATATTCGGCTTGCAATTTAGTAAACGCGTCCATATTAAGTTATTTGTTTTAATTCTATCCAAATTCCTAAAGGCAATAGTTGTTTCAGTGGTGTTTTTTGGCTCATGCGATCACAGGATCAAACCAGTAGTATCATTTACTGTTATCTGGTCTCAGCGGCAGTTGACCATCCTGTTCTGTTATTGATGAGTATTGTTAGCAATATTTTGGTAAGAGGTACCACAATACAGTTTAGTGATATGAGGACAACTTGAGTAAACAAAGCACAACTGAATAATGCGTATAATATTGGTTACCAGTGTAGTTGAAGGAAGTACTGTGACAAATATCTCTAAGCTACACCGATGTGTGCAACCTTCCATTTTGATATAAGTAAGTAGATATACAAACGGACCAAACAAGGGGAACACGTCTTGCCATTGGTTATATTATATGTATTCCGGCAAACTTTTCTTTACATTAGTAAATAAATGCCTGCTAATTCAAAAAACGTTAGGGGTGTACGATCATACTTGTTTAGAATCTACAGTACCAACCCGCTCTGTGATTCAATACATGTGATTCACTACAAAATATTCTGAGGAAGTACATTATACAATGACGCCTATGTTGCTTCAATTTCAGAACTCAGTCAGTAGCCCAATGCATTATAATTTCTGTTATCTGTAGTTTGGGAATAGTAGCAGATAAGTTAAACAGAGCTAACAACGGTAAAGTTAGCAATTCGTAACGAGCAAGAGTGATAATGTGATAACCTAATTAAACGCGAGTGCTCTGCATTCAGACATTAGTTACGAAGGTAGACAATGAAGGTCAGAAACCTCAAGATTTTAATAGACAAAATTCAACTAATGTTTTCAAGAGTACTCTTGATAGCCGCCACAATGCATCCAATTGTCATTAGCCAAAAATCACGGTCGCTGTAGAGTTGTATGTAAATTGTCGAAACTAAATCGAGGCTGTAACAATGTACATATTATGATGAAGCCAACCAACTAGGATAACCTTCAGCTGTATTGTCGTCAAGCGGTTGCACGAGCACAGTGAAGACCATTGTGCACAAAGGTTGTATTACGAGACAAGTTTAGCCCACCCATTTTGAACAGCATGAGAACGTGATACAAAATCATTACTGTTCAAAAGTTGGATAGTGTTAGTTATCAAAAAATGAGAAACGCCATAATTTTACACACCGTGAACTTGCTAATATCAGGTTGAGGACATACCTTGCGCTTTTCTGATGAGTACATTTCTTTCGATTGTGAACAACCAACATACGTTGTTCACTTGATAAAAACTGTGTCCAATATCTGTAAGCGAAGAATCTACTGCTGCAAAATAACCGTTGGACGATATTTATGGTCTGTTATGAAAATAGATGAGGCGCATATCATTTATATTCCAGACGTGTAATTTCAAACCATTCACGTATGTGATCGTTTCTGACAATAATTGAGTGTTGACTCATACTATGGTGATTTTAGTCGGCAGATTTTGCTGGCTAAACTGTTTAAATATCTCAAGGTCAAAAAGAAATTATCTCGGTGTTAGATGGAACACCTGCAATAATTGACTTTGCTTCGCACAACACTTCTATTTACAAAAACAAAACGAACTTGCAGCCTCAGGTTAGTAGTGAGCAGTTCCGTAGTTGATTAATGCAATATCTGCGTTTCTAAGGTGGCTTTGTCGGTAAGAACATAATTGTACCTACATTCATCATCCGATAGCAATGATTGCTCATAACTTTAATTAGGTAAGGCAAAAATACGGTCGATTATCAGGAGACTACACCGTTATGTTACATGTTAGATACTAGATTTTTGGTCATTATCACAATGCCTAGATTAATCATTGTGACTTTCGCCTTATAGCCACATCATTCCAAATCTAATCTCAACGCTACCCGCCTCCTTTTTTAATGAGTCGCGCCCTATTATTCCTGGCAACTCGTCGTTTTGTGTTGCTTAAAATTTTACCAAGTTCAGCCATAGTTTGTTAGGGGCTTAAATCTTCAAAACGTTCCTGCAACTTCATGTCCACTATGCCAAATAAATCTTATTTTAAGTGAAAAATCAGCAACTTCATTGCAATCAAAACAAGTAAAACGCACAATATGACTTTTGCTCCAAACCCCATACAGTCTTTATAAGACGTGGCAGTAAAGTCTGAATGCACAATTATTCCGTATAATTAATTTGAACATTTCGTACCTTTCGAAATTTTGAACGAAACCGTTAGAACACAAACTGGTAGATGCAAACATTTCATATTCACTGTTTAGTACCTAAATTAAAATAACATGAAACGGTTTCTTATATTGAACAGTTGGAGGTGGGTGGGTTAGTTAGCCGTCTAGAATTGTATGGTTCGTATCCCATTCACTCAAACACGTCCTGGGTTGATGCGTTCTAGTGTGAAACGGTAACGCACAGCAGTCCAAGTGAGGTTAGGTTTGTCTGTCATGACATACTAAAATCTTCTGGATAACACTCAGCTGACAATGTTACGGCGATTCACCAAACTGACCGTCGGCTGTTTTTCTGTTGGCTGCCAAACTCTTTCTTCGGAAGTGCTTATTAGTTTGATTTTACAACACGTTTAATTTTGCTACCAGACGCTGAGATCGTGCAACAGCAAAGTACACAAACATTGAGGCTACTTTCCAACCGATTTGGAAACTCCCGCTGTGTTAAGTGCAGTAGGTAAATCAAGTGCATCATACTCAATGGAGTTGTCTGTGGTACTCAAGAAAGAGTAGACATACAATGTGACGTGTCAGCGTTTGGATTATTATCGTTGTTTGTTTGCCTGAAACTTTGGGTCCTGTAAGTTTAGAGTATGAGGACAAAGCGGTGAATGAGGGAGAGCCATGTGAACGGCTGCCCATCAGGTGGTAGTTATCAACAACACTATACTGAGATTGATCCAGTCAATGCCTCCTGTTAGAAAAATAACTACACGGCTTCACTTTCATCGTTGCGGAGCATGTAAGCGTTCCTTGTTTGTGGTTGTGTATTAACACCGTGAGCAACGAGACGCGAACAATTACACGACTTACTGTGACGAATCGGAGATACCTAGTTTGTGCTCTGAGGACAACCGTACTATCCAACCTCACCTTCCCTTTGGGCAATGTATGGGTCACTGCGACTGCAGGTCAAGAGGCACATCACTGGAGAATTTGAGATTTTTAGAGGAAGAAGGAGCTGGTTAAATGAGGATAGCCTTTAAGATGAAAAATACCCGACGCAGATCCACATTATGATAGGTATGCATAAAAGACTCAGCATTGAATCTGTAGTCTATTTCTTTGGGAAGGGTCGTGAACACTGGCCTTCACAGAACGATTTTTAGTTGTGACTGACTAAAAGCTGCTAGCAGTGTATTTCAACAGTTTTCCCGTTATCATTTCACAAGTACAGTTGTCCTCAAAAGATTACCCACGTTTTACGTTAATGGCGTTTTCAGTAAAGGGCACTTGTAAGTAACCACCGTGGATAGCTTTTTTACCCTCAAGTTCACTGCGTCACAGTTTCGGCCAGTGATTCAAGTGGTTGATGTAAAGATTACCGGATTATTTGCCCTCCAAACAGTGTATAAAATCACCCTGCGGAAACGTTTGGTTGGTTGTGATCATTTTTTCTACGGATTCAAATCATAAAATCTCTGTTCAAAGCTGTTTTGCAGGTTTTCTCTTGTATTTAGACAGTCTGTGAGTTTGCCATCCTGAAAAGCATTTACAGGACTGTTGCACCTTGGAACAGAAAGAAAAGGTTGTTGAGGAGACAACTTAACTATGTCATGAAGGGTGTAGAAAATCTAAAGGGAAGTGAAAAACTCACAAACCGAGTAAGAACCGAACTGCTCGACTGAAAAGTCAACATGCAGAATGCGTTGTTATTCAAGTGTGACATTTTCATGTCGTAAGCTACCAACAAGAATTGTGTTGAATTAAAATCAGTCAAGTTTAGAGAAAGGTTTCAGTTTATCAAGCAAGATAGCATCATATTTACCAGACAGGATGCATGGCCAGACTTCCCCCGTAGACGAGCACAGCACTAATAGGGGTATTTAGTACTTAGCACAAACGAGTGGATCCAGTATGTACCCTAAATGACAAGCCCACGCACAAGTTTCTTTCAACCCTGAATATCTACTGTTTAACATCATCTGAACCTGCATGCATCGGCATTTTCAACAGAATCTTAATGGAACTTCAACCGTGATTTTTGTTGAAATCCGCACGCTGGACTTTCACGCCAACCAATTTCCTCTGGTCAGATAACTGTGAATTATGCTGCCTATTCAGGCGGTGAATAAATTTTTACAGCACCTAGTAACACAAGCTGTATAAGCGGAAGCGCTTGCTGTCACCAAACTGAATCGACAACTTTGTGGAGGAATGTGTTTTGAATTATGGTGACCGATTAAGTGTGTTTGTAAAAACTGAAAATTAATTGCGTTTGACCATTCCTTTCATCTCCAATCGAGTGTCATACACACACGACTTTGGATTCTATGTGGGAACTTGTCAGTTTTGTATTTCATAATTTAAATCGGAAGTTGGGGTTCAATGTTTGCGCTTATGATACGAGAATCTTAATCGCTGTTTCCATAGTCTCATAAGAGACAGAGTAGAATCATATTTTAAAGTTCGTTCACAACTTCATCTGTATCCTACTGAACATCTAGAAGTACCACAATTACATTTCTGATAAGTGGTTTGGCTGATTTGATAATTTAGAAGAGACCCAATCGCGAAAAATTTGGACTTCAGCTGGATTCTAACCAGCAACAGAAACACTATGCCCAAAAGCTGCAAGCTCTCTACCAGCTGAGCTACGAAGTCACGCCGGAAGTTCAGAAGCTTTACATTTGGACTTAGTTGTTCATCTAACGAACTATGTTATATGGAATCCACAAAACGATCCAGCCGATTGACTGCCCGAGCAGGATTGCTGGATCAGTTCACGCTGAAATCCACCAACACTACCAGTAAGCACTGACTTCGTAGCTCAGCTGGTAGAGCGTTTTGCCGTTTTCCGGCATGTTGTTTCTGAAGCTGGTTTGAATCCAGCGGAAATCCAGATTTTTCGCAATTGGGTCTCTTTTAAACAATTATGGATACCTGATATTACTGCAACTTTGGCGCAAACATATGATTTTTTTGCTTGTATTCAAATCACAGGTCGTCACTGTACACGGTTTTGCTGTACGATATCGGCAACTGGACGTTCTGGAATTTGACGCGACCCGGAAATGCATGAGTGTCGTTCTCCAGCCTGCATCCTCAAAAAGTCGAGAGACTGATGAACAACCGCCAGTTATTATATTATGCAAAGGAGCCGAGACGTCCATGTTGAAGAGAGTGAGTTTTGCAAGAAACCAGTCCCGGTGACTACCAGGGATATGACATATCTGCTTTCACTTGTTCGGTCACGTCTGAATTACGCACGTACAGCGGTCAGAACTCTAGACATGCAGGTGCTTAATTATACGAATAGGATGATGGTCACTGAGGCTACACACTTGATTTGACCCACTTTGTTAATTTACCATATAGAAGACCACTGAGACTGAAGTATTTAACGCCCTAGCGAATACACAAGACAAGGTAATTCACTTACCTTGTTAGGACTGGATTGCAAGAAGAATTAAAAACAGCGTTAGTAAAGTAAAAAACCTGTCAACAGCGATCAGTTTTCGCAGCTATTGCATCTTCATTTCTTGCCGGTAGAAATTCTTCAGTCTTTAATGATCCACATGCAAACAACCAAATGTTTGTCAATGATCCAAGAGGGCTTGGTAGAATCCCAATTACCATTCAGTCACAATGATCAAAATGTGGTGAACCGACTTGACCTTTATCGGTCTCATCAGCACATGGCACGCCGGAGACTTGTGAAGGCAAGACAAGTACACAGAAACTGCTGGTTACCTTCAACCTATAAAAAAAGAAAGCCCAAAAGCTATAGAAATTTATAGTGAATTAGTTACGCAAATGTTTTTTATCATGGGCAACCGATAGACCTTGCTTGAGTTAAATAAACATGGATGACATTCATCATAGCCGAGCAGTGAAGATTGCGCTTGCCATTCTTCAAGGATAAATGTTAGCCCTTATGTTCGCTAAACGGTTGATACTGAACACCTAACCAACTGTCGCAGGTGAACTTTTTCACAAACCCAACGGTATTTTGCACACAAGTGAGAAGATTTCGTGCTTATTCTGAAGCTCATAGACTAGACGATATCTTCATTTCCGAGGTCGGGTTTCTCTACGTAACTGATAACTAGCCAAATACCAGTATTATATTTAGTGGAATAAAGACTAACCGTTCTGCTGCAATCCTTAAAGTTTCGAGATTGTCTTCAGAAGACTGTCACTTGATTCAACTCCTGTCTACAACAAACAATTCCTCCATTTAACTCTTCTGCTTAAATTAGGTTTTATTTCAACATGACCACTAGTTAATTCATTCTTTTCTGATGCCAAATCAGAAGTTTAAATATGCACTAACCGGAACGTGATCATTCATTTCATACTGGACATGAAACCTGTTGTTTGTCCCATCTTAAATCGTAGAGCGTGAAAACAAAACCAGACATGTTGCCTTCGTATGCACATTTCATGAGCAGTGAATAGTTGGTCCACTGCACCAGTTAAGTTACTGTGAACAGAAGCTGACGACTTTCTGGATGCTATACATTCTTCATGGTATAATTACGACATTCCTCATTTACGTGGTTAAACATGAGGGAATTCCTTCTATTAAAAGTCCTGACAAACCGCTCACAAGCTGACTGTGGTTCAACGCAATGTGTTTTGTACAATAGTCCAAACTAGTTCACAATAAGAAAATTTACTACATTATCTGGAAACTTTTCGAGATGTCACGATTTAAGTATTCAAGGAACATAACGGCAGCCACTTCATTCCATGTCTAACCAACCTCTTACATAAACAAAATTTAGTTTAACTCTGATGCTTACGGTTGGTAAATTGGAATCTTATTAACCTGTGACTTAGAATGGTCTAAGCGTCTTCTTGGATGTTTGCTAGAGTTAAACGTCGAAACACTTCTCTAAAACTTTTGTGGATGCTTACATTTTTGCGTACCAGTCGAACTGTCCACCTGCTGTTCATAAAAACCTGCTTGTAAAGAAACAGTAATCAACATCGGCATCTACGGCTCCTGGTTCTATAGTCGGATGCATTCAATATGATGCATTCTATACAATATGTGGTTAACTCAAGACGTTTGCTAAATTGTAAACAAAGTTCTGTATTATTGATGAGTACTGTCCCAGATATAATAATTTTGAAGTTATCAGCGGGAAAAATTTGGGCTTTGGCTTGACGGGACCAGATTCAGAAATAGCACACCTAAAAGCTGGAGACATTCTACCATGTGTGTCAGGAGGTCGCCCCAGGGTTTCTTTCGTTTATTACAATGTGTTTTTCCATACGCTTGGTTCGACTGTGTTAAATATGTGGATCACATGGTTTATCCAGCTGACTGACAGCTAAGCAAAACGCGTTTACAATTGTCTGGAATTATGTACAATGCATTTGTTTGCGTGGTTAGAAGAAAAACCACGTGACAGTTTGGGGCCTTCGCATGAAACTGTGAAATCCTTCTGAGAAAACAGCTAAACGATAAACATGAATATAAGCAACTCCTGATCAACCTACTCCAGTTTGTAATCTACATTAATGTTATAGATGATATCAGGGAACCACAACAATTAGTTTTGTGCTGTTGAATATATTCATTTGTTAGCTAGATCGGCTTGTATTTGACTGAGTTGGGCAGGTTTGAGTTCAAGTAGATATGTACAAATTAAACCTCTCTCATGAGTTCATCTAAATCCCAGATACCATCGCTTCAAGCTCAGTATATTCCCTTTCAAAGTTTCGTTCGAAATCGTTACTGACCTTTTTGGACACCACACTAGTCATTGAACAACACTGTTTGTTAGATAGAATTAAATATCACACAGCATATATTATGGTCAACAGACCTATTTTGGTAATCGTACACATGCTTTCTATAATAATGCGCCAATTTGTTGCGTTAGACAAGAGAAAACAAAAGAAGCCGTCAGCTGCGCACATCACCGATGATCACTCGCTACTCCTACAAATTATCAACAGATATTCTCAGACTGCTACTCTCAGCTCTGTTGTTGGAAAGGTTCAGGACAAAAATGGTGATCAGTTTATTTTTGCAGAATACAATTTTCTTCTGTATTGTATCTAGACATAATTAAGGTAGTAAAAATGAGCCCAGTGTCCGTAAAGACGTGCCAATCAAACAAACAGTGTCACCTTCTATGTTGTCAAGAGAGAAGCCCATAACATTTGTAGTCAACTCAACCTTATTGATGCTTCAGCTCATAATGGTTGAAGCGGATAAACCAACATCATACACCTTTTGACTAGTGTATCTTAAAAACATATGGTTGAATGTTTTTAGTGTTAAATTTGAAATGGTATGTAATATTTTATTCGGACTCCTGAAAAATCTCGAATTCAGTATGGATGAATTACATGATAGTAAAGCCCTTGTTTTTCATCGTTTTTAATTTATACTTCCTTTCAGTTTTATAGCTGGTAATACTGGTTACCCCTTTTTGTCTTTGATTCATTTTTGTGACTTTCATAAATATTTTTGCTAAGAGTTCTAAGAAGTATCCAGAATCGTCCTTGCCACAAACGCAAACATCTCTTTATCGACTTGAGGCAATATTTATTAAAAGACTCTTTCCATCATTGTTGACGAAATTTGTGTGTTGTTCATTTATTATCCAGTGAAGTAACAGCAGACAATGAGCATTGTTCATAACTTACTCCTACTGACTACCAGTAGGTTATCCATCCTTTCGCTAACCAACCAGTCTTACAGAAAATATTTAGAGATTTCTTTCCTGGTACATGTCGTAGATGTGTTAGCCACCGCTCACGTCTGCGAGAGGTGTAAAGTTTTGAAAGCTAGCGGATAGGAAGGAAAAAATTGTGGAACGTTATCCACAGATTTCAGTATGCATAAAGTCTACATTTCAAGTACAGCCACCTAGTAAAATTGATTGCATCCAACTCAAATATATTATGGTTCAATCAAACTCCTAATTTTATCAGCTAGCGAATCAGTTCAACATGTTCCAGTTGGAACTCTAGATCGAGATACCGTATGCAACAAAAATACAATACTAGTAAGCTTGAGCATTTGTATACCGCTCCTAACACATTTAACTGATGCATGCTTGCTGGAATTGCAACGGTACATAGGTACTGTGCATGAGTTTATGTTTAGAATTGGAATCATAAATCTTATAGACGCATCATAAAATCAAGGACTTGGCGTTACACCACCAAGTAATGGAGATGCTAGTTTTGTAACCAACGATCATAGGGTGCGAGTACTCATACCTTTTGTATCACTGACGTCGAAAACCCGGTAATAGAAGAAGGGTCAAGTTTTACGAAGCATCCTCGCTTTTGGTTGAAATGGTGATTGCGCGCAAAGAAGGTCAACAACCCTATCGCCAATTTTAGATCAATGACAGGCCGCGATCCAAAGGTATTATCATTTATCAGTTCAAAGTATCATATTTGAAGTGTAACTTTAGAAAAACATTCGCAGTCTTAGCAGTCAGCACTATGTTTTCTGTATGTGTGATTCAAACCATAGTGGTAACAACGAACCAAACATAAGATGTAGGAAGTTAATGATCATGGGATTTAATTTCCAAATCATGAAACACTTTTGAATTGGGAACTCAAGGAACTCGGAATTTAAGGTTATAAAAATGCCTGCAAGAACTGTGACCATAAATTGGTTACCTCAGTACGGAATTCCGCCGCTTTCTTCAGTGGCTATGGATAGCTAAGCACATAATGCCTGAAAGGCCAAGTATTTGTTGATATTACTCAGCACGTTTAAAGTGTGCTGTATTTAGAAAACGAATTTTACCTTATGGCCTTCAGATTATCATTTCAGGTTGACGAGACTGTTGTTGTTTCTCGTGGCAATGGTCAGACAACCTGAAGAGTACACATTAGCTATTATAGTTGAATGTTTATGTATGATGAAGTTTAACGTCACTGGAGCAGAGGCTAACTCGGCTGTTCCGTTATTTCACAAACGTATGTTCAACTCCTGGTTGTGACAATGATATATATTATTGACGAGCTTGTTCACGAGCACGACATAATTCTGGTGCCAAGTTCTTAGACATGACGAGTAAAAAGCCCATCATGATACGGAAGTTGTCAGTAAATATGAGTGGATTCCAACTAATACCAGACAGCTCTCTGGCTACTCAAATGTAACTGCTCAGTTCATTTCATTTTCACCAAAACGAGCACCCTCAATCATTTGCGCTTAAATAACTTATTGCAACACCACAAAAACTACAATCATGACAGCTGTAGTGGTGAAGACGAGGTACAGAATAGACTAGGTAAATGCGAGTGTACCTCATTAGGCTATCGGTGGTAACGAAATGAACGAATGAGACAAAATAGTTACAAAGTTCCAGCAAGTTATGGTACACAAAAGGGTTTGACTCACAGGAAAGTGTTCACAAGTGTTCGCGATGGCCACCACAATATTCCACATTACCACTATCCGGAAGTGGGTAGTGTCACAGAGTTGCCCTGGACTGCTAAAAAGCGATCCGGGATGCGACGATGTTCGTGGTACAACGGAGCAAAAAATTGGATGATAGATCTGTGTAGTATCGTCAAACAACTGCGCAAAGGAGAGAACAGCAGACCAACGTGCGCAAAATTTGTATTTTATTACGGGGTCACTTTTATCAATGTGAACAACATGTAAAGATGATACGAAAGGTTGTTGTACAGAAATGAAACATCATTTGCAAACAAAAATGAGAAAATCTCTACACAGCCCTTCTACCCCCGGTCAGTTGTCCACCTGTACTAGCTTCATCATACCTTTTGATAACGAATTCATTTTCTGAACGACCACTTTTTTGGAAAAGGACGATAGGGTCAAACCATTATATAACCCTATTTTACTCACTCCGTTTGACGTATTAATTCTACGTTGTCGCTTGTGGGTAATCCAAAAGTTTAGCGGTATTCGTCTACACTGTCCACAGTAATCACTCCAAAAAGCTTTTGGCAAAAACGTCAGTGTTTCACACGGGTGCAGCAAAAACGAACATCACATAAGCAAGAGGAATCCGCAACTGTGGCAATCCTGAGGAGGAACCAGTCTTACTTACCTCTGCTCCAGAGTCAAACGATTGTTTGACGACATGGTATACAAAAAGCGCCTTCCAAAAAGTCTATCTCTAGGAAAAAATTGTTTCTTGAGGAGGATTGCATCATCCAGTAACCAACACAGTCATTGTGAACTGTAGCTGAACTCTATGTAATCACTTGGTCCTGAAAGCTCCCAGTATCTTCATTAATTATGTACTAAGTTATATTCATGCATGTACTGCGAAGAAAGTGATATACGCAGAACTGAGAGATGACTGGTCTCCAGACTGAAGGGACCCTTGCCTAAATTGGTGCAAAAGTCGGTGTCAAAGAAGAAGAGCATTTTTCTCCGAGGTACATGAATAGCCAATTTCATCGATAGCTATCTACCTCATGACCGTCGACCCTATCAGCAATCCAGTCTGTGTGTTCAAAATCCTGTTACGCCATTGCAACCCAAGACCACTGCTGTTTGATGAAGCGGTCGCAATCAGTTATCTGAAGTCAGCTTCCTGTATTCCAGATTAATTGTCCGTGAACATAACTCTTTCCTGAGCTTAGGGTCTTATGTTAACCAGCCGGCTGGTTATCCACCCTCCAAATTTTCCTCAACAGAAACCGATTCACGCCGCCGTAAACTATGTATTGCTAAGCCATCACAAAATGCATGCATCTACCGGTTTTTTATGTCCAACATATTTTATTCAAATAACTGAAGGAAACTTTTTATATTAGTTCTTTATACTGTATACGTTTGTTCATAAGACCGCGCATTTTACTCTAAACGCCTCGTTTTTGCCGATGGTACTTAAGCCACAGGGACCTTAAGATTATTCGAAACTGCTTGATTATTTTGATATCGAGACATTAATCAGTCAACGAAATCGTTGTGCTCACTTGCTAAGTAGCCGAATATGAACTTTTCATGCTAAGACGATCGTGTTCCCACAGTCCTTCCAGGTGAATTTTGAACCTTTGAAATCTATTATCTTGACGTTTGATCTTGGAACAGTCTCACAAATAGCTACCGGAAATCCAATACGATTGATTTCTCAAGCCTGTGTTCTGTGGTTCTTTTGATACCGTCCATTGTTCTGACCGCCTCATCCCGAAGTCTCTCGACATGTCTTTCATTTAAGAAAACATAACGGTACGAAGGACACTTTATGGTGATCATCCATAGGTAAACTGTGCTTGAAATGTGCATGACATCAAACGACTATCGAACAAATATTTAGTGCACAAGAAGAGCCAATTTTTGTAGTGCGAAGCACGCTACTTCGCGAGTTCCCGATTCTGTTACTCAGTGGCTGGGTTTAAACTTGTGGTTAAGTTTTGCTTTCCAACATGGGAGCCATAATTAGTCACATTGGAAAATATTCTCTGTAGAATAAAGCCACACTTGCTTAGCTCACCTCATCAAGGTAATCAGTTGTGTTATTTCCTTTTTAATCACGGCGCCACCTTTGCACAAAACCTACTTCCAAATATGTCATTGAAAATTATACAACAAACATGACGTGAATCTACTTTTGTTCAAAATTTTCAGACCACCCCGGACCCTGAAGAGTACAGACAGTTAGCCTCTTACAATGACGCACTTTGTGAGGGTTTATTTAATCGCACAGGTGAATGTGCCGGTGTGGACAGCGAGAAGGCCATGCAAAAAGTAACGGATTTCGCCAGCTGCGGTCTACGCACCTTAGTCATGGGTGCTCGTATTCTCTCGGCCAATCAGTGGCGCGAATACAAAAGTGAACTGGATACCGCCAGAGGTCAATTGGAAAACCGTGAACAGGCTTTGAAAAGAATTTACTCGAAGATTGAGAGCCGCTTCATGTTGATCGGGTGTACAGGAATCGAAGATATGCTTCAGGATGGTGTACCGGAAACAATTACCGCTTTACGAGAAGCAGGGATACAGGTAATGTACACTTTAGGCACAATTAACAGGTCATAGTCTATTATTTATAATATAGTTTGCCTACAACATTATCAAAGTTTCGCACTGAAGGAGCAGTTTCGAGATGGGTTGTTATCGATATTCCCTCCATTTTTCCGCCTCTCCACATAACTGGCATATCCTCATAATAGCGACACTACAGCAGATCGAAGTAGGAATTATCAACAGAATATTTGAACATTGAAATGACAGGGTGTGTTCAGCTACAGCTACGTGACCACTCAGGGGGCAATTGTCTCAGAAAACTCTACGCATCGGAATAAGCTGAAATCCAACTGAGAGTCATAACTTCTCGAACAACCCTAATGTGCATGTTTTATTTGATGACAGTTTGCTCCTAATGACGACGAATTTCGATCAGAGTGAAAAATAAAATCTTTCGGTGTGCTGGGTGGGTAACTCTGAGGCACACGACTTTCTCGAGGCACTTTCCACTCCGACGTATGGGCTACCCCTTGTGGTTTCGTTGATGACACTTCCGATGCCATGAACACATACACAAAAGACCTAAGACCACAAGGTCCACCTCCTTGTGCTACTGCGCCACTCTAGAGTGAAATCAACTCAATATGGAAATAGTGTGAACTTCCAAGCTCAATGTACAGACTGGTGAATGTGGCAGTGCAGATGAGGAAGTTGTGCATTTCCGTGGTCGTCGAGTCATTACGTGTGTGACTTTCGACGATGGCATGTGTTCGCATGAGTAATGACCGTGGTGTGGTGAGCATCACATGAGAAGGAGACAGTCACCAGCCACACCGGTGATGTTGCGTGCTGAGGTCTAATGAATGCGTGTATGTAGGGCGCAAAGCGGATGGTGGGTGGGATTTTCCATGGTCGATTGGCAAGTTGGTTTACTCCACAACGATGCGGTCGAAGTGTGTCAGTTGGGCACTGACAGAGACTCGACATAAGTAGCATCATTGTAACTCCTTTTAAGTCGCTAGGCTTCTACAATACGAAAGCCCTGAAAGGTGCAAAGTGCAAGATGCACAAATGGAATCAAGATAAAAACGTCTGTCGTAGACTAGAAGATGAGAGCTGGAGATGACTTCCGTTGAACGGTTTTCTGACGAGTTCTTCGGAGGTTCAACAAATATGCCCAAGCGTTCCCAAATGTCTTAAACGTAAACAAACACATGGGGAGCGAGCAACCTGAAAGAAATATGTAACTCCCTCGGGATAAAAGTTCAACCTATGCCACATTTTCGACGGTTTGCTTGTTTTCAAAAGCTTTACAACTTTTTCGAAACGTTTTCAAAAGAACGATTTTCCATACCATAGTGACGTAGGTCAAGTTCCAGGGGATATAGAGTAAAAGTATTGGAACTCAACATGAAATTCTAAAGACTGGCCAATGCGATAAACCCTGTGCGATGAATGCGCAAAGGTTAAAAATCGACAAGTGGATTAATAACACCTGGAAATAGTACGCGATGTCTAGACCAGCGAGTATCCTCAGACTGGTCATGCGAATGGACGCCAATTAAATTGAGATGACGCAGGTGGCGTAGGTTTGGTGTCGGTAGTGTTATCCGCGCAATCGTTCAGTGGGAAATGCTGTTGACCTGGAGATACCCATGGTTTGCACAAAACGCGCAAATAATCTCGTACGACCTAACAAAGCGTTTCATGCGGTGCTGCAAGTTGAATGAGCAGTGAAGATCGAAGGTGGTTGTGCGCCAGTGAGCATTCAGAAGTGATCGTGCAGCGAGGACAGTGATGTTATTCATCTTCTTCTTGCATAACCAGCTTTAGGTAGTGCTTACGGTGTCGCACAGTCCAATGCCGGTTGAGATGTACCGTGACAGAAAACTGCACTCGTATGGATGAATGTCAGAGATTGTCTCTGGGTCGGTCCTGAATGTTGAAGATGTCATAGCAGAGATGTGAATGCAGCGCGTTGGTACGTCCAAAGAACTGTCCCTGACAGAAGCCTAATATATATTGAGTTATCTGATCTCATGCAGAAATAACATATCGAAGAGTGATGTTGTGGCAAGCGTTGGTGGTTTGAGCCACGTGGATGTTTAATCTGAGTTGTGTACCGTGCTGCTTACGAGAGATGGCCAGTAAAACCAAGGCTGCCTGATTTGTTGACCAGTGACCACTAGACTAGGCCAGATGCTGAGTCAGTGAGTCGACCGCAGTGTGGCAACAGGATTCGGGGTCAAGATAGATCAGTAAAGCCGCATTGGCTACTGGGTCCGATGCTGGAGTAGATTAAGATGGCGGAAGGTTAGATGA
>LUCH01001135.1:18956-33016 GCA_013368495.1 Paragonimus heterotremus | reverse complement strand
GAAAAGAAGCGCAAGATTGGCTACAGCCCACACGGCGGCGTTCAAACGCGCTTCAAGCGAAAAGTGCATGGAACCTTCGGGCTCGTTAAACAACGCTCGAAAAGGTCCGGTTAAACGACCATGAAGAATGGAATAGTAGATGAGTCGTTAGGAGAAAGGCAAGCATTCGCTGCGTGCAATTAGTTGCACGACTGAAGAAAACGGCACTCGGTTCATATCAGGCCTCCAAGAGAAAGCATACAGAGAAGCCTGCGTGCAGAAAATACAGGCGGGAGACACGTATGCAGCTGGAATCATTAGAGAAGCCAAAGAATCGATGGTCACCACAAATTAAAGCCGACCAAGAACTCCACATCTTTTCACGTAATTGGAAGAAAGCTTTATGCTAACGTAATCATCTAACGTGAATAGTGATTACTCTATACATGAATCGTATCCTCGACTGTATACTGGTTATTACCAATCGCCAAGAAATTGTATGCATTTCCGCAATTTCAACTTTGTGATAAGCTCCATTTCTTGGGTTAATAACTGGAGTCAAAAAGAAGGCTCACTTTTTTCTTAAAACGATCTGACAGTGGCAGCAATACAAACCGGCTGTTGTGGTTCAGAATTTTCTACTCCACGGTGGTTGTATGCAAAATAAGGTATGTTATGTTCAAAGGAACTACCCTTTGAGGTAACTGAGTGGCTAGCGTCTCATCCCCAATTTTTTGAATAGCTGATTGACGTTTTTATTACGTAGTTCTAAACGCGTAGAAGTTGCTTTGTTTGGTTTTGCAGAAAAACGTTATAAATTTGTGATTGACTCCCCGTAGACTCGCGAACGTTCTGACAGTAGCATATTCTCACACTTCCGGATGTGGTCCACAGACAACCTCTCCAAATTTTCCACTTCAGTATTCAACATGTGAATAACGGTTTCTACACAAATGATCTCTTTCAAATCGGTTCGTCAGTGTGAAGAACATTGTTCTGCTACTGCAAAGTCCCATACAACGACGTTTTGTAGTCAGATTGAAAAAAAAATCGTTTTAGCCTAATACAATTTAGTTGTCAAAATATTCATTGTGTTGACACAGCAAAGGTTGCTGTCATTTCTTGCTGAACAGAAAATTTGCATTAAGGTTCAGCTACTGACAAATGTGATAGTAGGCGAATAACACAATGTAACCTGCTCTTTTTACCGATGTCATCACGTGACGACACAAATGCGTCGTATTAAAATCTGTTATTACGTGTTGTGAACACGGACGACCTGTCATTCTAATACCACGAAATTGCATTCACATTTCAGGTGTGGGTATTGACGGGAGATAAGGAAGAGACAGCAGTGAACATAAGTTATTCTGCCGGACACTTTTTTCAAGGTATGAATGAGGCTAGAATAACTAAGCAGGAGGATCTTTTATCGTGCAATCAAGAACTTGATAAACAACTGGAAAGAATTGGGGAAGCAAAACGACTGAACGAGGATGAAAAATTCGGCATTGTTATTGATGGACAGTCACTGAATTTTGCACTTGAGGTAAGCAAGTATATCGAAATATTTATTTGGTCGTGTTACACTACTAGTATTTCTTCAAGCGGAATACATTTTTAGAACCTAATGTAATCGTATACGTGTAGGTACTTACATGAGCACACCCGGATAAGTCGTAACACGTATTCTAATCAGACAGCTTTGAGCCAATTTGGCATCAGTCAGCATGAGGTCAAAGATAAGGTGTTGATCATTAACACCCACATGGTGACCGACGTTTCTCGCATGCTTATTTGTCGAGACTATGGTCAACAATAGTACTTCCACTGACTTCGCCTGTGGCGTAAGGCAGTCGTTTTCTAATGCGCCAAATGAAGAAAAACAACGCATCGAACACAAAAAAATGAACAATATATTTAGACCACAAATCGCTGTCAGGCGGCGAGACACTGAATTACTATGTGGGTACAATTATAATATTTATACTTTATTTTGCCCCGACATTTTCGGTGTTCGAGGCTACACGTTGTCTCACAGACTGTTTTGAGAAGTTGAGATGAAATTAACTCTGCTATTCATTACATTATGGTGTAGTAGAAACTTAAGAACCAACAGATTTAGCTGGAGTCACCCGATTAAAAATCTGGGCTTTGTTGCGATGTTTGACGTGAAGTAGGAAATGAGGAAATTCTCATATTATAGCTCTACTTAATAAGTCAGATACAACAACCTTGACCTTGAATCTGAACGCATATTTCATCTATCCGAATGTTTATTTACCTTTTGTTCAACAGATAAAATATGTTGGACGATCATAGTCTCCTAATTACGAGCTGATAAAATCCGTTTATGGTTAAACAAAACTGATAGAAGAAGGTGTAATATACTGAACGGATGTAATCCTCACCCAAATTTTATTTTACGTTACGGCCGTATCAATTTCATTACACCTACGTAACGCGATACCTTTCACCCAACTCAATATATTTACTCTTATCTCACCATGTTATAACGTCAAGCAAAAGATGGCCTTCAACTATGGTTTCTTAGACACCAATTGCTAAAGGAATTTTCCCTTTAATAGTTCAGTAGTTTGTAGCCCTGTTACTTCGCTTTTATTTAGTTATTAGAACAGGCGGAAACGGGTTGAACAAGTAGAAACCAACACCCAGATGAGCTACTGCAAAAAAGTACGGAAGCCACAGGTATCGGCTGTGGCATACTGAAGAGTCAGCTCTGAGTAGAACTCGTCCAACAGATCACACATCAGTGTACATCGGGCTGACCTCGCTTAGGGTTTTTAATTAGAAAGTGACACTGAAACGCACATGAAGATGAACGTTGGTTATAATAAACACATTAAAGAACACAAACAAGAGACATCGTTTAGCAACACAACAACATGCAAAAAACCCCAACAACATTGACCTGAATTATGCCACAATGGCTATTCGTACGTACGTTTTTCACTTCTTTGTTGTCTCGTTAGAGCAATTAAATCAACAACACAAACTTCTTTATGAACATGTGGGATAGGTTGTACCACGATGATTGACAAGCCAGGTGCTGATGAGTAGACCGGGATTTGGTTAATTTCAAATCGAACATCACCCACAATTGACCGTGGCATTTTGCATTCCCATGAACTTTCCAGTCTGACCTTTCTGAACTGCAGATGCACTAACCTCTAGTTTTACCTTCATTAGAGCTCGTCAGTAGTGCATATCCTTGCCAGGGACGGGACTAAAACTCCGGTCACGCTTTCGTGGGGCAACTGTGCTGACCACCACGTCACAGACTTCACATCAGACACGACAGAATTATCATTGCATGTGAACGCTTACATGTGCAAACGCTCAAGACTGCTCATCAGTTGTCTGAAATATCGCCTAGCAGGTTTAATGAGATCAGAGATTTCAACCTGTCTAGGAAATCCTAAGCGCGGGGTTATCGATCAATAGGAGAATCTGAGCTTGTGTTCATTCCACTTTTTTCCACTTGGTACCTTTCGCAAACGTCTAGAAAAGAAACCTCGATTGTAGGAAAACCAAGTGATGTGCATTATTAACGTTTTTGCCTTCAGAACCACTGGCGTCCATTTTGTATTGCTGTTGTAAATAGGAACTATTTAGTGGATTCTAACGTCTCTTTCCGCTTCAAACGTTTCAGGCTCCACTTAGACCCAGATTTATCCAGTGTTGCTTGGAAGCCAGCACGGTGCTCTGTTGTCGACTGACTCCCTTACAAAAAGCAGAAGTTGTGCGGCTAATCAAAGAAAGTCGCAATCCGCCCCCTGTTACAGCTGCCATCGGAGATGGGGCGAATGATGTTTCCATGATCCTGGAGGCACATGTCAGTTTCGGTCTGTTTGGCAAGGAAGGCCGTCAAGCATCTCGTGCTGCTGACTACGCATTTGGGCGGTTCAGATTTCTTAAATCCGCAATCCTATATCATGGTCATACGTACTATATTCGAGTGGCCTTTTTGGTACTCTATTTTTTCTACAAAAATTTGCTTTTTACTTTGCCGCAAATGCTATTTGGTTTCTTTTGTTCTTATTCCGCACAAACTGTTTACCCCGAATTGTACTTGGTCTTTTTCAACATAACTATGACATCTTTACCGATATTTCTGTTTGGCATCTTTGAAAAGCCAATTCCGGAAAACATTTTGTTGAACTACCCACGTTTGTATCGTACTATTGTTCGAAACCGTTGTCTTTCACGTATTAATTTATTGCTATGGCTGGCTTTGGCTACGTGGCATGCTTTTGTGATCTTTTTCGGTCTATATTTCTTCGCATTTCGTGGTCAGGCTGGTGGTGGAAGCAATCCTTCTATCGGAGGTGGTGGATCAGCCGTGGGCGATATGATCTGTTTCGGCAATCTCCTAATGATAACCATTTTCATCACTGTCAATCTGAAAATCTACTTGTTCAGCTATAATCTTACATGGATCATTCTACTAGGAAACGTCTTGGCCTTCCTTTTCAATTTAATCATGTTCGTTTTTCTCAACTTTTTCTTATTTCCACTGGAAACGGGTGCCCAACTGTTTGGTACTTGGAGTGTGCTGTGGGGCGGTGCCGGATTGGGAACTTCATGGATTGGAATGATCGTACTGGTATTGCTCGCGCTATTGCCTGATCTTATCCTGCGAGCCTTGACCGATCAGGGCTGGCAATGGAGGTTGGCTGAGCTAGAGAGGGAGCGACTTGAGCAAGATGCTGGACAAGATGGGACTGTGGTCAACATGAGAATGGCTAGTCCTATCGAAGTGAGAGATGCATTTGAGGTTAGTTTCTAACCCGGCAAATCCTGCGATGTTTTTCCTCTCTTTTCATTTATTGTCTGAACGTAAATTATGGAGTCCGCATAATGTACGTGCCGGTGTCGGTCTATCCGTCACTGTCGTAAACACTTTCGTTTGGGACAAAAATTACTTGTGAGTAGTAGATGATTGTTTCCTTATATAAGTTGAATTTCGCTTAGAACTGGTCGCATTACCGTGTGCTTTTCAGAACCAGCCTGGCTGGAAAGCTCATGGAAAAAACTCACCCTAATTTTGCGTTCTGTGTATGACGTGGATTTTGTTAACACCTGCTAAACTTGATAACCTTTCCAGTTGCCTAAATCGAATACAGTTAGCTCAGTGAGAAGTACACAACACTCACACTCTGCTAGTGCGTTTGTTTATTCTGCCCGAGGTGGATGCAAACCACCTCTCTACACATACACAGCATTCTGTGATAATGTAATAACTACCCACAGCTGTTTTAAGTATCATTGTTGATCTGGTATACTTTGATGAACTCGAAAAACATTATCTCATTAGCACTACAAAAATTGGATGATCACGTTTGTTCCAAATGAAAAGACATATACACATGGTCTGTCCGTTGCGTTTGGCTGAGCCATAAGTGCGGACTGTTATCGTCAGCTGTACCAAAAAACAGATGGTGATATTTACGCTTATCCTATAAAGGTCGATGAATCAGCCGTGTTGCTGGAACATGACATCAACGATTAACCTGGGACACCTAATGGAGATGGTAGTCCGGTTAATTTTTGATCATATGCGCCAGTGTGCGTGCTTCTGCAGCTGCGGAAAAAAAGAATACACTAGCTACTGAATTAGTTATTCCGTCTACGGTAGTGCAACTTCTGGTGTGCACTGAGTGTGTGCGGCCAGTGTACTCACCTTGTAATAATCGCAGATTGCACTCTAATCCTTGGGATAACCCTCGGTTGAGCCTCTGGAGATAACCTTGACATTGCCGATTAGTCATAACTCTAAAGTGTAAAAAAGTGAACGTTACTCAAAAGTGATATAAGTTGCCATGATTAAAGAAAAGCTTCTAGTTTATTGTGGCAAAATTCATCAGTAATGTGTATCAATGCAACGATAGACAGCCGGACTGTGCCCAATGTACGTATGAGACTATCGTGTTGACCACTGCATCCTTGATATCCCATTTTGGGGTGAATGAGTATAAATTGTTAGGTCACAAATCTTACTGCGTACTTTGCATAATCGACTCAAGAAAGGATACAGTACTCTTGGGTAAGCTTCATTCAAAAGGGACTGACTGAGTAGTTTAACAAAACGCGGAGAATTCAGATGAATGTGTATATCGTTAAGTTTGTACAAATATGCGAAACACCTCATCTTTTTTGTCACCCGCCCAAAACTTTTCGTCATATCAGTACTAACAAAGGTTTCGCTAATTACTCCTTAAACACATGCGATTACAGAGGTTTCACAGAAACTTGTCATGGAACACTGTGTAAAATTCAAGATCTGATTATTAAAGTGACATCAGAAACAACTGTCAGATTCCACATGATTGGTTAAACCTGGATCGGACGTTGAATGGATTTTGTCTCACACAACCAGGGCCAGATGTCTGTCAATGCTTCGAGTGGTTATGACTGATTTCTGAACATGAAAGTTGCAACAGCCGGAAAAATTTTGTTAGGAACACAGGTTCGGATTGTATAATCTGATTACAGTCGATTCAATGGTTTCCAAAATGAGCTGGCCAACTATCTTGAGTTGAGTGAAAGCAACGATTTCGACAACTCAGAAGGCTTTCATGACGTCCGTACCGTGGCTGATGTCGACGATATTTGCGATAATAGGGCTAGTGAGTGATTTACGGCTACCGTTTTTAATCCAGGCTGGGTAGTGTTCCACTATCTTTTTGGACGAGCGCCTCATAGTACAAACAGTACCATCCGCAGTACAACAGCAAGAAAATTAACACATGAACGCTGACTGGTTGCCGATTGGTAGTTTGTCTTTCAGAATCAATGTTAACATAAACACCGTAATGAACCGCCTTCTTAAGGTTGACTCTAAAACGGAACGTCTTAACGATTGGTAGATACAACAGTTAAATTGAACTGCTACATCACATTTAGAAGGACTTTATGAACGCCACTATTTCTTCAACATTCGACATTATCTTGTGCTGGATTTTTGTCTACACCTTTGTGATGGTGAATTGCCTTGTGTGGTCATTTTTCGTTAACAGGTTTTGGGTCGTTTTGAGCTTTTGCTCCACTTTGTCACCTGCACAATTCTTTTTGCTCCGGTTGACAGGTCTTCAGCCATACTACTCTTTTATAATGGGCACAAAACTGTAGAATTTTGTCTACCAGCCTATCTGTGTTCATTCACGAAATGCCAACGCATTCATTGTAAATTTTTGACGTCTAGTCAGTCTGACGTTTTCCGGAGTAAAAGTTATTCCGCATTGAAACGCTGAAGAAAGATTCTAGCTGTCCGTGTGGTTGTATAACAACAAATACGCTATCAACATATCAGCGATATACAGAAAGACTGAATAATTGAACGAAGTTGGAATTTCAGTTTTCGTATGGATACTTCTACCAGCAGTAAACCTAAAAAAGACCCCATTGCTACCCTGTCCGAATGCCACTGAACATGAACTGAACAGTGAATATGCATCATAAAAATGATCAATTTAACTCTGGTTTTGTAATCTGAATGTGCTTTTCGGTTGTCTTATATGATCACACAAAAGGTTCATGTTCCCCGCCAGCGAGGTGTTTGTGATTAGCATAATTACATCAAAAAGATCCATGCCTTGGCTTTTACCAGTAAAATTCCTCACGGAATCCACAAGAGTGAAATTGTCGCAGAGAGTATTTTGGCCTGTTTTGCAAAATAAGCTCCATTAGTTTTCCAGACTACTTTGCAGTTGCGTGATTGGATAAATTGTATATATCTTTTTAGCTAACAGATTATTTGTGGGCGATCTTTCTATTTTTACTTTGTGACACCTAAAACCCTTGTATTTCAGACTTCCCACACTCAAGAACCGTTCAACTATGTAAATCCTTCGTTCGAGTGGCAAAACCACGGAGAAAGAATTATTCCACGAAATCACCGTCTGCCGGTTCAGGAACTTTTTGAACAAGGCCCAATTGACATTTATGCGCCAGAAGCTCCGCAGACAAAATCCCGCGAAACACTGACGTCGTTTTCACAAATCCACACGCGACAGGAACACATTGCCTCTCGTCAGTGAACCAACGAAAGTTGTTTGCAATTAGTAGTCAAGGTATTAATTGCCTTTCTTGATGTATTTCTCAAATTCAGTGTGTGCATAACAACCGCCTTCCTGATAAGTGGGCTTATGATTTGTAAGTAAGTAAGTTAATTTCTTTGTTAGAATAAGTTGTACATTCTGAAGTCCTTATAATTGCCTCCATTAATACTTGAATTTCCGAAACCAATACTCTTACTTCTGTCTGTACAATAAGTATTTAAATGTTGTGTGTTATTCTTGCCGTTGTCTTTTTTGCCGTGTTATTTTTGTGACAAATTTTGCGGTTTTGCTTTTTTTGTATTGTCCCCAACGTGAGAGCACCATGTCTGTCAGATTACAAATTTGTATCTTATTTTTGCCCCTTGAAGAAATCATTCTGTTTCCATGACATTACAATATATTGACCATTCGACTATTTTACCTTACCTCTCGGGACGAGAGAATTACTGTTCAAGAAGTGGACCTATGCCATACATTAGACGATGCGTGAAGTGAATTTTTCCAAAGGGGTTTCCAAATAACCTGGTGGTTGGTTACAACTGTCGGGAGGTTTAGCGAGTGGAATACCAGCCTGTCATGCTACAGGTATAAATGAACACCTTCTCGAATAACTATATATTTTTTTAAATGTCTAACCCATGCGTGTAATATCCATTGTTTTCGTAATAGCTGAGTGTAAGACACTAATGTTAAAAACGGAAGCATTATAGTCGTGTAATTCTAAACCGAAGCCAAAAGCAAACCCTTTCATAAAAGCCTGTAGTGGAGAGTGAGTAGATGTAAACTCAAATGTCACACATCGAGCTGACTGAACTTTCTACTCAGTTATTCAACTTTTAACTCAACACGGTTGCTTTTTTGCAAGTTTCACTGTCCCTCAGAATCACATTCTCAGGCGGTTCAGTTTAATTCACAATCCGCTTAATCTCACTGATGGCCAGCCTGTCTAGCCTATCTAGTCCGGTGAAACAGTCAAATTAATGAATAGACTGTCCGTAACTCAGTTCAGTTATCTAAGCGGATCCAGTATCAGCTTTGATAACATTTTGCTTTATTGTTTCCAGTCATCCACGGAAGGTGTTGACAGTAAAGAATAATGAGTGTTGTTCCGATGCATGATCCAGTCACCTGAAACTTTGTACACTATGAAGGACTTTGAAATTTTCATTGCCGACGTCTCATCAGTAATCGTGTTTCCTAACGTCACTGTTACTTACTGTTAGATATCACAATTTACTCGCTATTACAGCTCGTGTATTTGAAGTCCTACCAAAGCAGCTATATTCCGTGGCTGCAGGATAGCGCATCACCTACCTCTTGTAATTTAGAAAAAGGCTCCCCTGTTGACCACTAAGTTGACGAAATCCATCTAACTAACTGACTAGGTACAAAATAATTCTTTGTAGAGACATCATCTACCAGGTAAGTGTTAAAAACATTATTCCTATAGTGGGTGAGAAAAACGCAAATCGGCCAAGAATTTTGAGTAACTAAGACTAACTTACATGATTGAACGTGTAAACCTGATAAAATAGAACTCAATTTCCGTTTATGATTTCACAATTTTTCGTTACCAGTTTTCATTAATAAATGACCATCTTCTGCTGTCCCCGCATTAGTCGTATTACTTTGCTCATCATGACGGATTGCGGACGTTTCTGTGAACCTCCCCTTTACACTTTGTGAAAACAATGTATAAAATAAGCACCATTTTTTAGAGTACATCCCTAATGTCCTTTGAACCAACTGGGACATCCAAAGGTAATGACCTTATCCGAACATAACAGTGGATGAGTAGTAACACGGTGCCTGTTCAAAAAACCACACTCATTCATTGAGATACCGAATACATCCAAATGGATTCATATTGGATAGATTGCGGGGACTGACCAAAATAGCTTCTCGCCTCACTAAGACGATCTGATTGACACATTCGTTCTACGGCCCTCCCGTGAGTTCACATTCAACAGATAAAGTCGTATAGATTACGCATGTGGACTACCGAAGATGCAACTTGCATTAACAGTGGGCGTACTGAGATTATCGATGTGAATGAGAATTAACGCACGCATTGCCAATGTTCTGAACTAGCAACTTGAGCGACGCGAATGGGGACGACTCAATGTTGTTAGCTGTTCCTCTAATATCTGGTTTACTTCTACGTCTTACAAGAAATTCTTATATCACCCTACTCATATTGTGCCGCATGAAATTTGAACCCGTTACATATCAGTCTGTAGCCGACCTTGTTTGCGATTATTTACTCAATACATACTCAAAATTGCTTAAGTATGACATTAACGCACTAAGTTTGTGTGAGTTCTAGTAATGGCGTCAACCTCCATAGCGAACGGTGCTAACGAGATTTAGTGGCTTTTGTCAACATTAGGCAAGACACGACAAAAATATCTGCAGAAGCCGAAATAACAACTCTTAAACAATAAGGAAAACAGCGACGGAAAACCGAATAATCAGTAGGTTATTAGGTGGATGTACTTCATCAATAAAATGATAAAACTATTGTCGTTGACTTGGAATATGAAGGCCATAGAAAGCATTTATTTTCATCAATAGACTCAAATTGTGTGGTAAGAATTCTGTTCACCTTCGTGGTGAATAATGATACCCTTTGGGGGATGTCATACTACGCTCGCGGACAAGTTGACACTAAAGTGGGATCGACTATGTCCATGACTGAACTGATCGAGTAGAAACAATTTGAGGCAAGATCAAAACTGAAAGCCATCATGCTTTTTTGACTACACAAGACGCCTGACCTGAACAATCTGTCTTTAGTTTAGCTATTTACACTGTACATGAAACCAAACAACATTATCACATACTATTTTGCAGGCGTGGCGCGTTTTCCATACCCAGCAACAGTCATGCGACGCTGGTTTCTTCGTTGAAACTTCCGAAACGAAGCACATGTTTTTAACCGCCCTTCTCGTTTTTTCTATTCGCGACGCTCAAGGTGGTCAATAATTTCAGAGCGCCCGTCGTTCATTTTAATTTGTGTCACACTGCTGCGCGTTACCGTTGATTATTTTACAACGGTGTGATTGAAAGTAGTCACTTATCCACTGAACCACGTAGTCAAATTGATATAAATTGTGACCAAGTGACTAATAACAACTAACATTGGACGAGTTGAAAAAGAGACAACTAGTCAAGTTATGTCAGTTCCGAAGCGCTTATGGTGAATCTGTACAGTGTGAAATCCTTTTGTGAACCTATCCACGGACAAACTTGCAGCCTGAAATTTTATAAATTCATTGTTGCGGAAAAGTGCTAGAAAGTAGCGAACCAAAGCTTTGTACGATTTTATTGCCACAAACATTAAGTACAAAATCGATGGTGGGAGGCTATTTCCCCTCTTGACAAGATGATTAGTAATTCGAACGATGTGCTAAATACCTCTAGCCGAGTTGAAATAAAAAAGCTGGAACTCGGTCCGCTGGGGCACCGTTTCCTGGAAAAGCCCGGACAGGCACTAAAAGCAAGGCAAACATAACCGGTGTTTTTTTAGGTAAAGCATTTCTAGTTTTCAAGATCAACAGTAATAAGGTGATATTCATCATGGAGATACTAAATAAGTGATGATTACAACCGAAGAAAGTATTTACTTTCAGTAACGGAAGAACATACAACATCCATAGTGCGGTTTGGACAACCTTTCTACGTTAGTTCATCAAAATTAATGGGGGAACTGGTAAATATTATGGAAGTTGTCTGAGGTCTTCTAGGATTGTTCAAGGCTTTTGTGTCATTCGCCATCCCTTAACCGATTTTGGTTGTTGTTGAACTCTTACTGTAGGATGGCGCCGACCTTTGTAAGCAGTTCGCGACCAGCGTAAAAGTGTAGTATACCCTCACATGTAAGCATGTTAATAACCGCCACTGATCTGTTGGTGGTTAATTCTCTGTTCAACTAGTAATGACAAGATCACCGCAGCTCAAAGAGACCTGCTGCAATATCTGTTCTTGGGACAACCAGACCAGGGTGGCATCTGCACTGCAATAGATCATGTTGCTTCAGCGGTGTGCGGTTCATAAAAGAAGACAAGAGTGTGAAATTTCCGCAGTTCGTCGAGCGTTGGAAACAAAATAGTGTACAATGCCTGTGATATACTTTTGTGATTTGGCTGTTCTTATCATTGTAAACTCCCAGAAAGTTGAGCCGCATCTTGCACGGAATAGTAGTGCACTTGACAGAAGTCGAACCTTCCTCCTTGTACTAAAGAAAACAAAAATCTGGATCTCGAGATCAATGCAACTGTCTCCCGCACTGCTTCCAAGTCACATCAAAAGACACAAGCAAAATTCTACCTTATTACACTCTATACGTGTGCACCAGGGAGAACGATACAAGGTTTCTGTGTAATATTTGGCAATCTACAAACATTCTGCAATCAGAAGATCGAAGAAAAGCCATTAAGGTAGTGGTTAAGGTTGCTAAACAATCAATGAACATAGCAGAATAAAGGTCAACCAAGTGAAAAGGTAGTGAAGGTTGCCACTAGATTGCTCTGGGAAATTCTGTACATTCTGATTGGGTAATATCGTTTCTTTGATAAAGAGGGCGGTTTTTGTGTTGGTTGTCCACAAATCTCACGGACTAGAGGATGTTTCTTTATGGATTATTCCTTTATGACTGTACTAAATCTTAGATCAAATGGTGACACTATTAGCTTCAGATGGATGGCACCAAATCCGACTGAAAGAATCGCACTGTATTATCTTCAAAACGGATGATTTTTATATGGTATTAGGTTACCGAAAGAATCAAGCTATAACTTGTTTTCACCTTTTGTGGATGAGGAAAAATTCAAGTCGGATTGTCAGTTTATACTAACTACGACAGCTAAAGCCCGAATTCTTGCGCTTTGGTTGCAATAAACCGTTAAACTTCAGAGAAAACTTAATCGATCTGTAGTTACCGATCAATGTCGCGTGCGACAAACTGCCAGAATCATTTCTGCAAGTGCACAAAATTGCACTTAGTTTATTAGTCACATGACAAACAGGTTATTGAGAAACTAAATTTGAGTTACAATAGATTATGTTTCATAAAGATAATGTTTGAATTGATTGCAAACAAGATATCACTCTTGTTGGACGGAATCCCCCGTGGAGTGTGCTTCTGCACTCTATACCTAAGAGACTGCAGTATTCACTTCGCGTAAGCGTTGATTATCAGCTCATCAACGGACTGCTCTGTAAACAATCAACAAATGATAAAACGACCAAACCAGAACCAGTTCAACTAACGGTGAAGTTTAAACATGTATAATAGATATTCGATGTGTAGCACACATCTTTTTCGCCGATTGCGCACAAAAATACCTACAAGAATATTCAAATGTACGAATAACACGCCGGTCTTGCCAGGACAAACATGTGTTCAACATTTTCGTTATATTTTGAATAGTAACTGATGCTACGCCACTGCGAGTTAGAACCCAGGTTGTCACACTCTACCTCTCTCCCAGTTTGTTTACTTGAGTCAGTATGAACTCATTCATTCAAGACGGTCTCATAGAGCAGACTGTCCCATTAGCCGTTAGCCATCGTACTTAGGCGTCTTATGCTTCAGATTCTAATCACGCTGTCAGTCATACAAAGACCGAACTTGTTTCTTTAATAAAATGAAGCAACGCGAGGTCTCTTATTGGTCCCCATTACAATGGAGGCTTTCCTACGAAGATGAATAATCGATTGGTCATTAGAGTTAATGAAAAACAATGAACCACGTTTTTAAAAATCGCAGTGGAATTCACTCACTCTTCGTTACGGTGAATCTACCTTCAGCCCCTGATGATTCACAACGATGAAATTTTGCTCTTATGGAATTCCTCAAAAATACATATAACCTTTGCAAACAGATTTGTCTGTTTTTCTTTTCTGCTGTCGTCAGCAAAAACGAACCTGTCTTTTTATCTTGAAAAAGGCCAATAATAGCGTGTAAGATGTCTTGCGCATTGACATTTCGTTCGCATC